>LQNK01001819.1:20966-32992 GCA_001586405.1 Phoebis sennae | reverse complement strand
TTATTAATAAAAATATATTATTTTGTCTCTTTGTCCTTAATATACATATAGTACCTAAGGGTTCTTTGCTAGCAACAAACCAAATAATTTTCGAAAATTTCCATTCAGTCCAAACAGAAAAAGCTTTTGGGAATCCTTTGGCTTATATAAAACTAAAAAAGTCTTGGGGATCCACGTCATGTGTGACTGAGTGGTAAATGGTAATCCTTTTTTGAGAACTCCACCAATTTTTTTTTTTTTATTTGTAACTGTATTTTTTGTTGGTGGTGTTTTGAAAATAAATGACTTTTCTTTCTTCTAAATATAATATGGATGCTTTCAGCTGGTATGTGAACTGGCGCTCCTCATGTCAGCGAGTGGCATCGGCCTTTATTATAGGGCGTTGACAGAAAGGGCCCACCGCAACACATTCGCGGGCACCAGGACGTGTCTGGAGCAACGGGTGAAGTTGGAGTGTGAGCGAGAGCAACAAGAGTCTCTGTTGCTGTCCGTGATACCGGCTTATATTGCTGCTGAGGTAAGTTTTTAGAATGGTCCTATAGTTTAATTTTATTATATAATCTAGAACAACGGATGTTTTTATAATTTTATACTTAAAATAGACCAATACGTACTTAAAAAAGGTTAAAATTGAAGACTGAACAGTCGTTTTCTTAAAGAACGTTTTGGCATCTAAAACTGAGACATTAAAAGATGCAGTTGAAATGTCGGCAGTATAAACATAGGTTTCTGATACATTTTGTGATACTGAATTATATTCCTGCTGATTTATTAAAATCCTACCGATTTATAAGGTAATTTTCGTATCGTATTATATTTTGCTACCATCCTACGATTGTTAAATGTGGCGATAAATACTTTCCTACTTTCATGGTAAACATAGGGAAGATTGAAAACAGCATTAGTTAAAACAAAAGATAACGTGTTGTGTGAATGTCTTTCTAAAAGCTTAGTTAGCAAAACATACAATGGTGGAGTTGAAATGACAGTACACGCAACAATAATCCTCTGTTGCTGGGTGTAATACGACGTATATTGCTCTTGGGGTAAGTGTTAAAACTACGATTGAACACAAACAACCGCCGGCATAGCAATTTATTAGGCCATCGTTATTTCGTATTGTTTTCCATCATATATTGTAAAGTTAGCTGAGCAAACCAATCATTGAATATCAAGCCAAATCTATACTAATATTATAAAGCTGAAGAGTTTGTTTGTTTGAACGCGCTAATCTCAGGAACTACTGGTCCGATTCGAAAAAAATTTTTAGTGTTAGGTAGCCCATTTATCGAGGAAGGCTATATATCATCCCGATATTTCCACGGGAGCGAAGCCCTGGGGCGCAGCTAGTCTATAAAAACTAATAGCGGCAATTTTGATTTTGTGATCTTTTAATTTTTATTTCGTATTGTTAAAAGTAAAATTGAGGTGGTGTGGCAAAATTTGGAGAAGAAATAAGTATCAGTTTGTAGACTATTACTTTTACCAGAAATTATGAAAAAAATAAATATTTTTGATAAACAGAAAGTTAATGTTTTACCTAATAAAATACTAATCCTCGTTGTAATTCAGAACAAAACAATTATTTCTTCTTACAAAGCCAGTATTTTTAACCGTAAAGTTAGGAATATTATCTAGACACATAAAGCTGGTGTATGAATGGAAGTGTCGAGTGTTACAGCCTGATATTACTGCGTACGCCGGTTTGCGTTTGAAAAGCCTGTTATATCATATCTATGTACGGTCACAGATAATATAATACTAGGTACGGTATAGAACAGAACAAGAGAAAAAGTTTAGAACGATCAATATATAAACGCATATTGATCGTTCTAAACTTTGATTTTATAGTGTTTTAATTGAATGTGGAAATCTATGATCGTGTCAATTAAGTAGCTGTAGCCTCTAGACTAATATTATAAAGATGAAAACTTTGTTTTTTGTAACGAATAGGCTCAAAAACTGTTGAACCGAATTTACAAATTCTTTCACCATTCAAAAGCTACATTATCCACGAGTAAAATAGGCTTTATTTTGTTTTGGTATAAATAGGGTATTTAAGATAATATATGCTATAAAAAATTATGCTACGAGAGTGGAGCTGCGCGGAACAGCTAGTTATCAATATTTTGTTACTCACACATAATTGTGTATAGCGAATATGTAGTTCAAATAAATAAATTAATAATACGGCATATGTTTTTTGGAGGTTTTTTGTTTGAAATAGCTTAAAAATATTTTTATGTATCTTCAATACATTCAATTCAACAATTGACTTAAAATAACAACATATTAGGAGTTAGTGATTTAATGTACCTACGTCTAACCCGACCAAATTCGAAAGGTGAGAGAAATTATCCAAAACTCTATTGTTGTAAGGCAATAACAAATAGCAGCATACATAAACAAAGGATCAATTCATTAACGCCAACCAAACCACTAGAGCTAATTACATGAAATTGGGAGGGAGTTGTATTTTACAGGCTTTGTCGGAAATTTAATTGGATTTTAACTATGTGAATAAAGTTATTATTGCACAAGCAGGCAAGCATGAGGTTCATGTGATGTTACCATCACTAAGAATACTATAGCCCAGGAGTTCCCAAACTGCAGGTTGTATAGAGGGGCGTCTCGAGGACTTCACCTTCCCCTCCCCTCCACTGACTCGTCCTGATTATTTGAAACTAGAACTCACCCCCCGCTCACACTAGGGCGTCTAAACATATAACTACACTCGTAGGTGCGTCGCAGATTGAAGAAGTATGGGAACCCCAGCCGTAGCTTATGTACACCTGCAACTCTTTATATCTGAAGAAAGGTTAATTCGATGCCGTGACCGACTCACACTTTTAATAGAAGAAATATGTTTAAAAAAAGATGTTTATATCTAATAGTCCTTAGATTAAGTAGATCGTAAAAATATATTAAATATCTTTTTAATATGCTCAAATAAATAAAATTTACTTTTCCAAAAGTATTCGTCTGTCCGTTACGCCTTTTTAAAAAGCCAATTATTTTATTGTGCATTTTGTAGCAAGTATATACCATATAATCTATGCACATATAATTGTAAACATGAGAAATGTGAGAAGGTTTGTAATATAAAATAGCTTCAAAAATTCTCTCATTTGCTTCTAATTTCTTAAGAAATTATTCTCTTAATTTCCTTTGAACGTATACAGGTACGTAGTTTTAATTTCTTCGAAACAACCTTTTAAAGAGTTGAAACTCGCGTCAAAGAAGAGTAATCATTTTCATTGTGGTTTGTGTTTGCTGTGGGCTATTTTGCTACTTAATTTAGATTTTCAAAGGAAATCTAGGTGGGTTCTGTTCGTTTCTTTCTTAATTAAATAAAAAGCGACCGTTAATTAAAATTGTGTCCATAGTTTTAGCAAAGTATTAAGTAATATAATTAAAGTATAAGCATTAAGTAATAGCATTTGTTTATAAAGTGAAAAATAAATATTTAAAGTGAAGATCTTATGATACAAAATCGCGAATAAAAAATAAAAGTCGACATTTCCAAAAGGCATAGCTATTTACTAAATATTGGAGATGATTCTCGTCAGTATATATGTAATTTTATAAAGTATTTCCTTGTGTTTACCGAGTGCCGAGCATGTTCCATATTAAATAAAAATGCTTATTAAAACATTACATAAAAAAAATATTCAATGTTTTAATTATTAGGAAAATAAACGTGGAAAGATTTAAAACATAGACCATTAAAATGATACAGAAATACACATACATACATTGCATTATACCTTTACATTTTTCGATAAACATAATAGTGATCTAAAATATTTTAACTTAGTAAATATTGTTTTGTATGTATGTTACTAAGTATTCTTATTATTTATTTAATCATTGGATATAGATATATTATATTGAGTAGATAAATATCATTATTCAATATTATTGTTTATTTTTTCTTTTCTTTTTACCTGTATTATTTCTAACATTGTAATGTTGCCTTGACCGACCCATTTCATATGTTACTTCTCCTATGCCTGAGGTTGCCTGGAAGAAATCTCTCCTGAGCGATAAGGCCGCCTCTTTGTACAAATATGTTTAATGTGTTGTATTGTTTTTATGTGTTTACTGTTATTTGTAATTTGTACAATTAAAGTTTTAAAATAAAATAAATATCTCAAATAGCATTGAATACAAATAAAAACAGTTTAAATATACCACATCCTTTTATCGCAAATTTTCACACACGTTCATTAAACATTGTCTTAAAAAAACAGTTAGCTGAATTCCTTTATCGCCCCACTGTCCCAAATACTGTGCAAACAAACATCAAATGATAATTCGTCAGTCACGGCTGACAGTGTCAGTGAGATTTCATGTGCAAAGTTTAGTACACTAGAGAAAACGTGAGAGAAAATTGTCTAATTATGCCTGATTTCTGAGTCACTTTAAAATCTACACTAATATTATAAAGCTGAAGAGTTTGTTTGTTTGTTTGTTTGAACGCGCTAATCTCAGAAACTACTAGTCCGATTTGAAAAATTCTTTTAGTGTTAGATAGCCCATTTATCGAGGAAGGCTATAGGCTATATATCATTCCGATATTCCCACGGGAGCGAAGCTAGTAAATAATAAAAATTAAATATTTTGCGGTATTTAACACTACGCCATCTAGTTGCAAACTAACCAAAGCTTGTACTATGGAAACTAGATAACTGATGGAGATTTAAAGATACTTTTTTGTAAATACATACATACTATAGATAGATAGACACCCAGACAGAAGAAAATTACAATGTTCATCACATAATAATTTTCTACTAAAAACCATTGCCACATCCACTGTGCCAATCGGTTGGTTTATGTATTCAATAGCGTTAAAATTCCACAATTTTACAACTGCGTTTCTGAGCAACGCATCATTGTCAAATTTCGTCTGATATTTGTCTGACTAACTTTAATGAATCCATAACTATTGCCAGTTTAACTAAAATACTCAGAAGCCGAGCATTAGTGAATTTATGATGAAACTTGGTATACATATAGGTTCATAAGAACATATAGGCTACCTTTAATCCCTATATCTTATCATTATTCAATAAGATACCCTTTACTGATTAGTTCTAGGAATTTGTTAGTTAAATCTTTTCATCAATTCACGGGTCACCTATGAAAACGCTATTCAATAAGCTCTAACTTTCCTAATATTACTTAGGTAATTCCAAACATTCACTGTAGTAAACGTATTAGTTGGTTAGTGGAGTAACGTTCTGACATACTCTAAATACCTTATATACGGTGTACATAGAAAGTGAATCATAAGCCATGTAGGGTAGGAAAATTGGTGTCGGTCATACTTCGGCACGAATTGACTTACGTTTGGTCTTATGTGTGAAGAGAAATTCCAAGAATATAATATTCCTGGACATTTAACACAACGCTATCTAGTTCCAAACTAAGCACAACTTGTGTTGTGGTAACTAGATAAATGATAGACATACTTAAACATACTTTTTTTGTGAATACTTACTTTAGATAAATTAACACCCAGACAGTAGAAAATTACAATGTTCATCACATTATAATTTTCTACTCGTGGGGATCGAACCTACACACTTCAGCGCAATAGATCATTGCTGTATCGTTTGCAACAATCGGGTCGCCACAAAAAATGTTTAATTATGTTTATCATTTATCTAGTTTCCATATTAAAGGCTTTGCTTAGTTTGGAACTGGATGGCGTAGTGATTAATGTCCTTGTAAAAAATCTATGTGCTCGAACACAGGTGCGTTGTGTATTCCTTTACTCTCATCATCCATCAAAATCAATAAAAATGCAATAACTGTAAGAGTATCGGTCAGGGCCGTCTTAGACCCTGGGGCTTTAGGGCACACAAGTATTTAAGGCCCTTTTGGAATGTAAAGAAAAAGACTATTAAAGAGGAACGTAAATTGCATATTCGCATAATTATTTTATTTTAGACTAGACAATATTATGCGAACTTTTTAAATTTAAAAAATTTGAAGATGATCGATGTTTGAGAAACGACAAAAGTATTTCGGCCGACCAAAATATTTTGAGATTAGAGAATGTGAGAGAAATTGTTGGTCTTTGGAGGCCCTTAGAGGATGTCCCCCTGGGTAAAGAATCCGTGTGCCCTAATGGTAAAGACAGTATTAGTATCGCTACCATAAAATACGAGTGAAACCTCAATAACAGAACTATCATACCATAAACTCAGATATCACGTACATTCATATTGCGGTACACGAGTACTCAAATGTAGGATTTCATAAAGTATATGAGACGCAATAAAACCCAATTGATTCTTGTAGAAAAATGAAAGTAATATCAATTTAATAAGCGTTCAATATAGAAAAGTTTTATCCAGTTTCGTTCGCACGTATTGAGATAAGGTCGGAATATTAATGAAGAAGTTGGTGGGCAGTTTGACGTGCTTTTGTAAGCGGTTCTTTGAAAAACTGGGTAAAAATGTACTCTTGTCTGGTAGGAAAGCGAAAAAACTTCATTGAAAGGGGTTGTGAATAGTGGTAACTCCTGTTTTTTTTAAAACTGAGGGTAGCTGGGTCGTGACGTCAATAAGAAGTTCGAGCACTATGGCGGAACTGTTACTAATGAATGCAAATACTGAATGCAGCTATCTTTTATATAAAACTTTGACAAGTGAAATTTGAAAGTAAAGATAACAAACTAAACTTGTTAGCATTGAGTAGGCATAAAGTATTGTTATTGTTATGTATAGTTAACTTACTTCTATTTTGTCAAATTGCTTTTATTTGGTCAGTAATAACTAATTAGCTTTTTTTCAAGAAGTGCGGAATTAAACTATTGATAGTTCACATCCACTCCTATACAGACTTACGTAGTAACCTTCACAAAAGCTTCTTGGATTTTTTTTTATTTATTGAGGAGTAATTAAAGTTTAATTAAAAATAGTGTAAAAACTAAAAAGTCTTTAATTGGAAAATTATTTTTGCATTTGAAAAAGTAGAGAGTACCAAAGAAATTTGGTTAAAGTCATATCATCCATGTAGAAGATATTCCAGGGAACTCCTCGAAAATCAACAGAATGAGCTCAATCGAAAATCAGTAAAGGCGCCGACTTTGATAGATTTCAAAAATAAAATAAAAGTTGCTTTCTACTTTTTAGTGTAACGAAGTCGGTTGTATTTTTTGGCAAAAAACAAAAATTATATTATAGAAGTATCAATTTATTAAAAATAAGACCTTTTTCGGAGCACGTGTAAAAATCCCAAGGGTTTCTCTCCAATTTCTAGAATGTTCATTTTAATTATGTTCCATACATTTTTATAGAATCCGTATTTATAAAAGGAATGTGATATCTTGTAATTAAAATGTATTCCTTATGATTGGGTAAAATTTAATATTATTTGGGAAAAGCGGACATCATATGTTTGGACGAAATATTTTTAATATGGAAATAAAATACAGATTAAGTCTAAAATTTATTTTACAATACATCGTTGCATTATTCTTAAATAAATCTTCCTTATTACTATATCAGTCACATTTCGTAACAACAAATGAATGCTATGAAACGAATACAAACTGCCTTGCCTTGGACACTTGTAAAAGCTAATTTACACAAAAAAAGCCTTGCACTTAATAACGTGTGCAATTCAGGTGCTATCCTTTTCTAAACCACGAGAAAAATAGAGATAGCAGAACCTTGCGTATAAAAATTATGCAAGGATTGTCTCGTGTAAATTAGTGTTAAAAACTTATAAAATGGAATGGTTACATCAGTACGTTATAGTATGGCCAAATATAAATGTACAAAATTACGTTACACTCGAATTGATAAAAATATGTTGATTTTAATTGACTTTGGTTTCCAGTTTCTCTTATCAATCTTACGTCTTTCAGTTAACATCTTATTTCTGTTTTTCCTCGAATTCTAATACGTTTAGTTTTGAATTTTATTATCAATTTAAAATCGATAATCAGATTTTAAATGTCCATTATCAATATTATACTTCAACGCTACTTGGACGATAAAAGCAGTCCAAAAACTAATGAAATGGACGTACAAATTGGAGATATAAATCGAAATTGATGCTCGCATCATATTTGTCATTAATTTAATTATTATTTGATGGAAAAACAGCTTTCTCTATAACGTAAAAACACCTATGATTTTACATATCTTCTTCGACAATAATAAATTATGAATGTTTAATGACTAGTTTAAAATTCACTGTGAAGAGCCAATTCATATCGAAATATGCAATAAATAACTTATACATATAAATACGTGGCCATAATATAAAATGCATACAACTAGGAATACCTTTGAAAACGTTTTAATATTTGAGAAACGTCAGTACTCACGAAACTGCAAGTTTGACTAAAACTTAATTTATACACATTCCCAAATCTTAATTTTAATAATATCTTATGTTCGCTTATTAGTCCAAATAAACGTCAAACTAACAGTTTTGAAGGAAACGTTTTAAACACATTTGAATACAGTTATAAAATACAATTTAATAGGAACACAGTGCAGAGCCAATAGTTCAAAAACGTCCAATTCATTAAACTAGTGTAAGTATACATTAAGGAATATATTTACAAAAATTACTCTGGAACTAGATCCACAATTTGAGCATAACGCACTGTCACTATTAAAACATCTAATATCACATTCACATTGACTTCAGTCACAAATACCACATCAAAAGATCACGTTTCAGTTCCATTCGTTTCTTTAGCATTAGAATCGTTATCAGTTTTCCCAATATTCACATGTATCGTTATCGCCTCATCGTTTTCTGCCTTCATAACTACGTCGCTCCATTGGACTTCTGCTTTCTTACTGTATGCTTCATTTTCAATTAATATTGCAGACTTCGTACTCAGCGCTTTGCTTTGGAATTCAATTAAAGCGCAGTAGTCGCTTTTCTTGGTTTCGGATTTCACGTCAGCTATATGCCCGAGTTTTCGTCGCATGACTTCGACTTTAACGTGATAATTGTAGATGCAGACTTTGATGATGAAAGCGCTTTTTTGGTAGAGCAAGATGATTTTGTATTTGGTCCTACAGCAGGCCGTTTTCTTTAGCTTCGTTTGGAAGTTTTCGATGAGGATTTTGATCTTCTGTGAGTAGACGGCTATGATGTTGTGTGTGGACTGGAGATGGGCGGAGAGTTCCTCGAAGGGCACGGAGCAGCACGTGGCGGTGATGGGACACACCATTGTGTCGAATTTGCATTCTTCCTCGTGTTTGACTCGCGTGTTTGCTGTTAGTAGTTCAGTGCAGCCTCGTCTGTTAACAAAAAGATATTCTTTTATTAATTTGTTATCTATCTTGTACTTTGAGATACAATTTCGTTCTATATTTGGCATAACGTAAAGGATAAATATTGGTTGAGGGTTTTTTTGTTCTATATTCAAATTCAAATCGTTTATTTTTCCAAATTGGATTTTTGAAGTCATAATGTCGGTGAATAAATGGGTGTCTTTTCGACCTTGCTTATAAATGAACCACCAAGTTCAATGTATTTTAAGGAACAAAATACCTTGCTATCAAAGAGATACAATTTACACTATTAGATATAAGAGAGGAAGAGAATTAACGTTAATACTTATTCCAGGAAATATATCTCGATATGTTTTAAATAACTAGACGTGAATACGTTAAGTTTCCCTTATACTAATATTTACTAGACAGGCAAACGATGCTAAGTATTTCAAGGGATTATTTGCCTAATTAATGACTCGTATACGCTATCACAACATTGACATATACATTTGATGAATACTTGCATATATAAGTGGTTTTGATTCAGTTTCGTTTGATGTTTGAAAAATTGTACTCAAGTTTTACTAAAAAATATTCGAATGAAAATTGTAGGTTCGGTGCACTATTCAAATTGCGAAACTCTGTGAACACGATCCAAAATAAATAAAGTTTGTGAATACAAGTACCGCACGAGAGCATTGGAAATGAAAGCTTGGACTTCCAATGGACACTATTTTTTGATCTACCTACATCGAAAATGTTTCTAAAACTTTGTTTAAAAGAGATTTCAATTATTTCCCCACTAGTAGAAAATTAATATGTGATGAATATTGTAACTTTCTACTGGGTGTTAGTTTATCTATAGTATGTATGTATTTACAAGAAAAGTATGTTTAAGTACGCCTATCAGTTATCTAGTTTCCATATTACAGGTTTTGCTTAGTTTGGGACTAGGTAGCGTTGTGCTAAATGTCCGCGAATATTTATTTATTATTATTCATTATTTATACATTTCTAGCTACTTTCGGTCCTTTTCAATAAAATTTAAACTTTAAGGCTTATTTAGAAATGTATGATAAAACGAGACTTGTAAGTTTCACTTCGAAATTATGTAAACATTTATTTATTTTTTAATAGAAAATTGCTACATCGGATTCATTTTGTTTATACTGTGCCTCTAGAATGTTATTCAATATATTACAAGCCCGGATTACTAAAATTATTCGATATTAACTAATAACGAAGCTTATTAGCTATCAAACACTAAACAATGGAATTTAACGCATGAAATAATCCTATTATTATTGTAATGTGCACATTTTTGTAATTAGACGTTATTGTACAGTCAGCAGAATATATTTATAAATATGTTTATCAATTAAGCCAAAAATCAAAACCCGTATTCTCTAATGTAATTAATAGTATTGTTAAATTATTAAAATATGAAACGGTGTACAATAATAGTCGATTTAAGGCTATTTCATGAAAAATAACAATTGGTAATAATACACCTCAAAAAGGTGAGAAGGCAATGCATCCGCTTAAAATGTAGAACTATTCAATGCAATCAATGTTAAAAATAATGTTATGATATTTCAAGGCATGTCGCTTTTAAGATCATCACAGTCTTAGATTTAAAGATGTTATGTAGAATACTAGTTTTTCCTGCGATATCACTTGCCCTAAATCGCGATATCATTAAATAACCAGTATGTATGTGAAATATCTTAAAATGCGTGTCACGTGATTGATATTTGACACAAAAACAACCAAACAACCAATCAGACTCGTTTAAAATTTTAGTAGGATGTAAAATTCTATATTTCGACTGAAGAATATAAAGCGTTCAATGCAGACCGTACGAGGTACAATACACGTAAGGTAAATTCTGAATTTATGACGAACTGAGTATTATTTGATGGTCCCTCTGATGGGGCCCAGAGGGACTAGTTATATAAGGTATGTGTTTTCACAGACTGTATAAGACTTTATGATATTAAAGTTCATAATATATTTTTAATTGAAATCTGTCTAAGTACGAGGTTACTTAAACATAAGGAGATTTGTATAAGAAATAGTTACTTTTCTTTGTTGGTAAAGCGTTTTACGGCCATTTTCAATAATGTATCAAAGATTATGGATAGATTGTTATCTCAAGTTATATGACGTCAGATTGACAAAAGTCCATAGATAGGATATTGAAATCAAAGTAAGTGAAAATAAATAGATTTGTACGACTTTAGTAAGCGAAACAAGGCCGGCCGTTAGAGTGATTTTAAACAAAAATCAGCGACAATATTGGCCATAGCAACGTGTATCTAAGAACTATTCAGATAAACTGAAAGAACCTTTAAATGATGAAGACTTTTATTTCAGATGTAAATAAATCTTGTACAAGCATAATATTCGGTTTAAACAAGTTCAAGAAATATGTTATCTTTTTTCTGTTGACATAATTTACAAATCTGGGAAGATTATGAAAATCCCAAGTAAATCCATAAGTTCAGTATTCATGTCATGACAAAAATTCTTGTATAGTTTATTTGTTATAGACAAAATATTTTGTTAAGATTGGATGAAAAAGATTCAAAATTAGAGGCGAAGTATAGAGGTCAATATTACGAAGAGTTTGTCACAATCTGTGCCATGCCTATGTCGCAGTAAGATAGAAAAAGCCGTAACATAATTATATCCCTAGGGATATAATTATATGCCGGAACATAGTTATACGAAAGCGATTCATTACTATCTTACTAGGAATATAGT
>LQNK01001819.1:3285-19077 GCA_001586405.1 Phoebis sennae | reverse complement strand
TCGCCTAGTTCGCGATATCATTAAATAGCAAGTATGTATGTGAAATATCATAAAATGCGTGTCAACCAATCAGACTCGTTTAAAATGTTAGTAGGATGTAAAATTCTATATTTCGACTGAAGAATATTAAGCGTTCATTGCAGACCGTACGAGGTACAGTACCTACACGTAAGGTAAATTCTGAATTTATGACGAACTGAGTATTATTTGATGGTCCCTCTGATGGGGCCCAGAGGGACTAGTTATATAAGGTACGCGTTTTCACAGACTGTATAAGACTTTATGGTATTAATGTTCATAATATATTTTTAATTGAAATCTGTCTAAGTACGAGGTACCTCAAATTATATGATGTTAGATAACCAAAAGTTATAGTTTAGATTATTCGTCGATAGGATATTAATTCAAAGTAAGTGTAAATAGATAGATTTGTCCGACTTTAGTTAGCAAAACAAGGGATATAGAATATTGAAAACGGCCGTAAGAGTTTTTTTGAAACAAAAGACAGCGACAATAAATATCTCCATAGCAACGTCTATTAATTAACTATTCAGATATTCTGAAAGAGCCTTTAAATGATAAAGACTTTTATTTCAGATGTAAATAAATCTTGTACAAGCATAATATTCGGTTTAACACGTTCAAAGCGGCACAAAATTTTCTATACTTTCTATTTCTGGGGTACCGGGAGTTTTACACCTGGACCTAAAACTACCATTTCGGCGGTACAAGGCTTACCATACCCTGTAATGTTAAAAAAACTTGAATCCTTTTTTTGGCTTCATGAAAAGAAAAAACATATTTTTTTGCTTTGGATATTGGTATTAATGAATTGATTGAAGAGATCCTGACGGCGTACGTGGACAGCTTCCTTGGTTTAGAATCTATAGCTAAAATAAAATACAGGATTTTATGTACCCTGTGCCGCACTGAACAAGAGGATGTTTATGCATATTTTAGGGATGGGAAAAACAGATATCGATGGGCCTAAGTTTTATTGAAGGTTTGCCCTTTACTAAATGGTGTTTATTTGTTTTTATTGCGGGTTCTGCAAAGAAAATTATTATGAAAGATCTTACGTGATCGTTATAGTACGTAATATTTTGTAAACTAAGTGTGGTGTGCGGTTTATACTTCAATTTATTATTATCATCATTGTCTTCAATATTATCATCACTGTCTTCAATGTGGTCTACGTTTATTCTTTTACGACACCGTTTCGCTGGTCTTGAAGTCATTGTCGACGCGTGCGCTTTATCGATTACGATCACAACACTAACCGTGCGAAGCTAGCGCGTGGTGCGGTACCAGGTGTATTCAACCTGTACCCGCACTGTGATGAAATTTTATTTGTCCAGTGCGGTACTAGGTATAAAATATCCGGTATTAAGATAGGCCCACCACT
Source organism: Phoebis sennae (assembly GCA_001586405.1). NCBI lineage: Eukaryota > Metazoa > Arthropoda > Insecta > Lepidoptera > Pieridae > Phoebis > Phoebis sennae. Next base: position 17,672 of record LQNK01001819.1, on the reverse strand, counting down.
GGATTCTATTTTAATAGCCCATCTCAGATATGTATTTATCTTTTTCCTACACCGAACCAAACTGAAGTTACGCTCTCCGCACGACAGAGAAGTGTATACTTTTCGTACCCGCACTACAAGCGAGATATGGACCAGGAGTTTTCGACCTGGTTTGGCATGGAACGTGTTAAACAAGTTCAAGAAATATGTTATCTTTTTTCTATTGACATAATTTACAAATCTGGGAAGATTACGAAAATCCCAAGTAAATCCATAAATTCAGTATCCAAAATTCTTGTATAATTTATTTTTTATAGACAAAATATTTTGTTAAGATTGGATGACAAAGTTTCAAAATTAGAAACGAAGTATAGAGTTCGATATTACGAAGAGGTCTCAAATGAAATTAGCTTGTCACAATCTGTGCCATGCCTGTATTCCCATCCTGTTCTAATCCTCTCCCCACTTTCCACCATTAATCCTCTCCTTATCCCGTTTTTTCAAGCCAGCAAGGCATCTGCGACACTTTGATGTTGTAGATGTTCATGGGCTGCGGTCAGTCACTTAACATCAGGTGAACTGCTCTAGCATAAAAAACAATCCCAAAAAAATCTTTTTGAATGCAATTATAAGTTCCTAAACAGACAGCCTGCGTCATAAAAAACTACTTATCTAACTCTTGTACTCTTATACAATAAAATTGTCTGGCAATTATTCCAAATGACTGCTATTTACTAACCAATACTATAAAGTAATCAGTATAAATATATAAATATTATCGTTATATAAATATTATCCTAATTAGGCGAAAGACTTTACGATCTGTTTGCCGTCTGCGTTGGGTATTAAATTTTATTACTCTATGAGAATGGTGGTATAAAACCTTTTTGCTTTGTCATATGCGCAACATTATCTGTGGTTGTATTGTCTGCTATTTAATTTATCTTATTAAAATATGACGAATTTTTGAGTTGCGCCTCAAATACTATTTATTATAACCTTACTATGAAATTTTCGCAAAAAAAGCGTCATAATAAAAATAAAAATCATTTATTTTATTTCACAAAATTCTTCAACTAACTTCGTGTGTGTGTGTGAGTGTTAGCGATTCATAAAAAGAGCAAATTGTGTAAGAAAACAAGAATTATATAAAGTTTTAATACAATTAGTTACTTAATTTTAAAAGAGATTTCTAATCTAAGTAACTCAACAATTTTAACCACTCTGTCATAAAATTATAGTATCAATATTTTCCATTATTGATTCACACTGAGTCCTCATACTTACATCACGACAATAAACGACGATAAAACTTTTGATTTTTATGATAGTTATTATTTAGAATCCCTCGTCTATATTCTCAACAATATCAAATCAAAGAAATATTACTCTTCCATCTATTTTACACTTGAAACAAAACAATAACCAAAGTCCAAAATTTATGCAAACCCAATATACGGTCCGAATTCTCTGAATTCTTGGGAAAGGTTATTGAAAATTGATCAAATCACGTTTTTGCGGTCTCACTCAACCCTCAATCAGCTTTTGTTGGGAGATAATCGAGTGGAAACGGTAATGGAAGGAAAATATTATATTATAATGGACGAACTTATCACGTGAAAGTGAAATTAATTTTGTTGTAGTTGGATGAATTTTAATGTAAAGGCCTTTATTTTTTAGATTCAGTCGGACTAAACATTTATCGAATTGGTAAATAAATAAATAAATATTTTGGGACATTTAACAGTACGCCATCGAGTTCCAACTAAGCAAACCTTGTACTATGGAGACTAATTAACCGTTCGTCATACTTTAACAATAATTTTTTTACTACATACATACTACAGATAGATAAACACATCACATCATAATTTTCTATTCGTTCACGCCGCGTGTGAGGGATCGAACCCACAACCTTCGGCGCCATAGACAATTGACACATTCACTGCACCAATCACCAATTATAATTTTGTGTCTGTGCAATCAATGAAATTTTATGTCTGTGTAATCAAAAGCTTTTCAATCGAATGTATGAAACGAAATTGTTCCCACATCTCATGAAAGTGCTATGCTATTGTATACTGAGCAACGTAATTTACCTATAGTTTCTACACGGCAGCATCAGATCATTGATCAGGCGTTGCAGAGCTAGGCATGGTGTCGCAGGGGTTCTGAGGGCACCCCGGCACCAGGCGCATCTGGTCATCCGCCGGGAGCAACGACCGCACCAGACACCTCCACACCATGGGCAGACGCAGGGACCGCAACACTGGAAGACGAGATAAATAAATAAATATTCTGGGACATTTAAAACAACGCCATCTAGTTCCAAACTAAGCAAAGCTTGTACTATGGTAACTAGATCACTCGTATACATACTAAAAGATATTTGAATTTTTGTAAACAAATACAGACAGTTAAAAATACCAAGGTTATATTAAAAAAATAAAAATATTTTTCTACTCATGAGAATCGCAAGGCTTGAAGCTGTCAAGGGTTGGAATTCTAGCAGTACCTTGTATATTGAATAAAAATACTTTTTAAAGGATTTTAAACGCGATTTATTAAGCGATACTTTACAATATGTCAGTCACCCGTGACCACCGCTCGCTGTAAAGTGCTCAAAATGTCGGGTTAATTAAAATCTTATAAAAGGTATTTTTATTAAATATGGAAAGTACTCACGTTAAAACAAACAAAAGGAAATATCAACACATTGTATTCTTTACGAATTTTGCGCCGTCAATTTATTTTTTTTTTATCCTACCTTAAGCTTAGGATTTAGGAACATTTTTAATCGAAATTGTTTATTAGAGAAGACTTCTCACGTGAATAAAAACCCTTGCTTTGTAAAGAAAGTAAAGTAAATCTCAAATGTTTTAACAAAAACAAAATTAGACTAAACCAATATTATAATAAGCAAACAATCATTATTATATTGGTTCCATATAATTCAAATTGCAAAATGTGTGTAACATTTTGAAATTGAAATGGATCATTCTAGTCTGCATTGGGTGTTAACAAACCACAATCATTTAGCCAAGGTGATAGTGTCAATATTGTTTAATGTAATCCAGTATTAGTATCTGCATTCATATCAGGCTTGATGTCAATATTTATTAGAGCATGCCAATGCTATTATATATATTTGACAATTTTCGATCCTTTACATCAATCGATTTACATCATTGCATCAGGATGTACAAAATTTGTTCTATAGAAGTTTAAGTTTTTATCTCTCAACGAAAAATACTATGTTGAATTAAATCTGCAATAAATAATTTAAACTAAATTCAAGACTTTATCTCATTGTATTCAAATATACTGAAGAGTTGACGAGATATGTGGCAACGATCTCTAGCAAAGATACTGTTAAAGGTGAATCCTAAATACACGATTTATATATTTTGGAGTCCCAAATATATTGTAACATTAGTATCTGAAAAAAATATTCTACATCGTAAAACATTTGTGTCTAAGCATTACGTTTGATATAACCTGATTTTAGATAAAAACCGAGGACAAAATAGAGCAAATGTGTTTTGACCCGAAAAAAAGGCCATGCGCCTTATTTTTTGTGTATATTTAAATGCCAGCAACCTTAATATTAATATTTATTTCTGTAAATAATAAGGTTGCTAGCATTTTAATTTGGTGAGTGTCTTTTATCGGGGCCTAGGGTTATTAAGAATTTGTTTTTACAATTTCATTACGTCAAAGTTTATTGCAGCTACATTTCACGTATATATTTTATCTTTATATCAGTTGTAAAGGTTGCCGTCTTATGTCTTCCTTGAAGAATCAGTCGGTAACCTTTTTACGCAATTATCTAAAAGGGCATCCGTAGAAAACTTTCAAAATTTAAATAACGGCTTGAAAACATACTCATGCTTTAATTATCAAGAAAAGCACTCGCTTTTCTTGATAATTAAAGTCGACCATTCTACTGATATCATGATGTGGTTATGTTAGTTGATAGGATAGGATTGCATGGATCACCTAGATTCTACATTTTATTGATCTATAGAATATAGAGCAAATCCGAGGGCAGAAGCTAGTTATAAATTGACTCAAATAAAAAGGTCCATTCTGAGAATCAAATGTATCAGAGCGCACTAATTATTCAAAAGTCGTGTCCCAATATATTTTAAATAATTTTATACGTGTCAAAAATTGTGTTTATGGTCATATTGTGTATTTGTGTTGAGTTAAATAAATTACTCTTTCTTTGTCAAAAATGCCGCCCGCTTATATTTTTCATCTTCCTCATAAAATTTAGTTCTAGCTCATGTAAGCGCAGTTGTCTATTTGATTTCTACCATGATTGAATTTGGCCCTGTGTCCATATGATGTTTCGAAACAAGATTAGTTGATGTTGTAGTTCCCAAAACTTCGTCTGCAAATGGTATGGCTGAATCAAAAACCTTCGCGAGGCTGGCAACATTAACTCGGCAATGTTTATTGCATTGAAATGGATTGTTCGGGACAGATAAACAAGCCCGAAGTTTGGACAAAGCGAACGTGGTTGGTTGCGAACAAATATTGGTGCTTGGTAGACAGGAAACGCTATCATTATGGAAACTGGTGTAGTCAGCTGTAGTCAGATGTACGAATGGAAAAATTGCTTCATAGTTTGTTTGTTTACACCGTACGGATTTGAAAATTTTATTTTAATTATCATAGACAGTTTTATGGGGAAGGCTTTAGGCTATAAATTATATATCATCCACACCATCGGAACGGTTTGCGTTCTATATCAATATATCCATATACTTCATAGACCTAAAGATCTATATATTAAAATTTCTTTAACTAAATGTTAACTATGGAATATTTAAAGGTTATATCGCAAACAGAAGAGATTTTTTGAGAAGATATTTTTTTTATTAAGTTCGAGTGTCACAAGGGTAGCAACTTGGTACACTGTTCTTTCGTTTGGTTGTTAATGGGTGGCGACTTGCATGCTCCTAATAATAGTAAACTGTAACTATTATTAGGAGCATGCAATTCTCGTCGTCCGTCGGTCCAGCGCCTGATCTCTCTCCAGTCATGTCGGTCTGCCGTCCCATCGGATTATGAGGGTAAAGCAATAGAGAGCGCACCTATGTTTGCGCACACACTTGTGCTATAATATCTCCCGCGCAGTTTTCTGATCTGAAAAAAATGATCTTTACCTGTAAAGGCTCCAAGCATATACTGCACTCGGAGTATCTGGAGAGGACCTCGTCGCAGTTGGGGCAGGGGCACTGGGATGCGTGGCCTTCTTCTGATTGGTTCACTTCTAACGCAGGTTCTACTATTGGCAGGGATTTGTCTGTGAAGAGAAACGTTTCATTTAGTACATTGTTATTTGTCAACAGTTTCACATCGAGTTTGAGTAAATATTCATATATTACTCCTAATTGGAATACTATCGTCTCACATGATGAGACAAGACGATGGTAAGGCGATGATGAGATGAGTGATAATGACGATAGTAGGGGTTAACGTCATTATTATTATTTGAATGTTGACTAAAACGTCATCAACCAAGTTTATCTTAGGTACATTGATATCTTTCCAAAGTTGATCACTGTTTATAGAGTTTGTAAATTAATATTCGAAGTTATTTTTATTACACTTCTCAGCTACCTAATTAAAATTTAATGCAAGTGCTAAAATGTAAAATTTGTACAAAAATAAGCAGTAATCTAATTTCATATAGCGTTCATTTTATTCAATTGAATTTAAAAATAACTACTATAATAACGTAAAAGTGATTTTCAATGAATTTAACAGTTTGTATCATAACATACTGTTATTCCAATACCGGTCAAGTATGTGCTAACAATATGTGTTCAAATAACATCGACCCATCGACATGTTTGCTTTTAACTGTATTTTTTAATTAATTCGCTTACGTGTAAATATTGAATTGTGAGATTAATATTGAGAGCAGTATGTATTTAGCTGACTGGTTTGGTAAATAAACAAAATAAATATTTAAGATGGTTTGTAGAACAATTTTGAGTATTATATGTGAGCTAACAATGAATGTGACTGCGATTTCGACTACATATTATTTTTCAAACTTCTTTAGATTAAGGTTATTAAAATTTAGAAAAAGGTCATTTATACAGTAACTGCAGCGTAATTGTACTGTATAATGAATAGTACTTTAAATTATATATTTTTTATAAGAATAATAATTCATTTATGGATTAAATTTTCATTGTTATATGTCAGAGAATGGACAAAATTAAATTTTAGATTTTATTTTATTTTTTACATCCTGAGAAATATTTTTTAACATCCTCTGTGGCCTTATGTAATAATTATGTAGTTTATTAATTAAAATATGTGTGAAACTGTTTTTTATATTATTCTTGTGATTAAAAGGTTAACACCGCTTGTAAGTATTGTATATTATTTTTATTAAATATATTATGCTGGTATTATGCGTTTCGGATTTTTTATGCAAAATAATTGTATTATTACATATTAGATAATAAAATGTAATGTGGTAATTAATTCATTTAATATCTGACACAATACGGCCAGATTAACAATTATAATTTTAAGTGATATCCTATGTTAAAACCGGAGCTGCATTTTTTGTACTCTTATTATTTTTTTTATAAAATACCTAGGCACATCTAATTAAATAAAAATATATGCAAAATTTATAATTACGTGACTTTGTACCTCTTTCTATAAAAGTTACGCAGATGCAGATGTATAATTTTATAAGAAGAAAGAGTTCAGAATGTGTTATTGTAATTTTTATTTAATTTCGTTAAATTAATTAGAATTTTTATACATAACAGATACTTTAACCCGTATAAATAATTTAATCATTCCTAATATGCATCGAATATGAGTACAAAATAAGTCCAACAATATTTAAAATATAACACCGTATCTTCATAACCAGTTAAACCTTTCACTTTTCAACTTATGTAATGATTACGGTAATCTGGGTGCCCGTAATTGAGTTTATTTTATTTGCTTTCGTAACCTTGAACTCGTTACGAGTTATTTACTTTTGTGGGACAAATAACAACTAAATATTATTCAGTTGTCTCCAATAGTTTTAACGATGTTTGCTGTGTAGTAATATCATGCTAGATCATTTATACGTTGTATTGTTAGGTCTTGATGGCACTGCATCTTGATTTAGCTGTAAAGGAAAACACTTCACCAAGTTACACTATGAATTAATTTTACTTTACTATTAAATTTAAATTTTCTTTTTAAAATGTTAAATAAATTTTAGTTAAATAAAACAATTGTTAAAATAGATTAAGGTGTTTTGGAATAAATAATGCTTTATTATAATTAAAATTTAGGCCAATATTATAAAGACATAAGACAGAAAACAAAAAAAGAACAGACAAAACATTGATTTATATGTCTACACAAATTTTGAGAGATTTGGTTTTTTGGTTTGTGTATTTGAATTGTATAGGTTTCGAAACTACTGAACCGATTTGAAAAATTCGTTTACCATTGGAATCTTACACTATCCCTGATGAACATGGTATATAACATTATGCTAGCAGTTTAATATTCATTGGTTATAATTTACAATTCAGAATATGTTTATAAGATTGTGTCCCTAAACAAGGTGAACTAGTAAATCAAATGCAAAAAAACTAAGGTTAACCTGCCATGTTGGGTCACACACTGGTATTAGATATTACAGAACGTTTATAAATACCATTATATGAATATTCAATAAGTAAATTTGTTCAATTAAAAATAATTATCGGTTGATTACATGTAGCTTCTGGAAGATTCGACCAGATATTATTAAATACCGGGTTAATCTATGCGAAAAATAAAGCGTTATTGAACTTAATTTGAAACGAATCTCTGAAACTACTGAAGAAATTTGAAGAATACTTCCCGATTATAATAGGTTCATTAGAAGCCGAGTAAAACGGCGGGCAGTAGTTACTATTGGGAGGTTTTGTAGTTATAAATATAAAATCAACCTTGTACCAAATCCGCTTTCAAAATGACAAAATTTATTCAAAATTTCATGAAAGTAATTAACGAATTCTTTTTTCGTGTTTTTTTTTATTTTTTTTATAGACATATTGGTTGATTAAGTGTTTACTGGTATATTTTAATTACGACTTTTTTGTATTTTTTTAAACAATGAATTCGGCACATCATTACCAGTTGTTCGTGACCGCAAAAGTTATCAAAGACGTCAAACTGGTTTTATTGAGGGTAATGAAGCTTTTTATTGTTTAATTTTCGAAAAAAATGTTTACTTTAAACCTCAAAATGGGTACAAAATATAAAAACACAGTTAACCCCATACAAAGCGCGCTCCAACAGCTCACACACTGATGATGTCGTCCGCGAACGTAAGAAAAAATACGGTCGAATTGATAACCACCTCCTTTTTTTAAAGTCGGTTAAAAAGGGATAATAATTTATATCTATCCTTAGCTAGCCGTAGTAATTTACTTCTGCTGATGCAACCGCGATCCTTTGGTAGGTGACGTCCGCGTATGTGTCTACCGATGTGTAGAGGGGGCTTAACAGACGCGTCTGTGTCTGTGTGCGTATGAAAACACGAAGTACATACAAGTTAGACATTTTTACCTATCTATGTGTTTAAAAGTTTAGAAATAAAATAAGTGGATTTTATTATCCACTTATTTTATTTCCACGATATTTTTTTTAAATTAATTTAAAAAACATCCAACCCAATATTTTAGTAACGGTAATAATATTTGATAACGTCTAGATAATAAACCAAATTATTGTCGTAATAATACGTGACGTGATATTTACTATTTATTTAACCTATGAACTTGTTCATATTACAGAAATAAATAAAAATAGGAAGCGAAGACATTTTTATTGTATGTCACTTGTAACCATTATCGTGACATGACATCAATCATTGTACAATGTCAATCATTACTGAAGACATTTTTTGTTATCATTAGCTGTCTATTCTTTGAAATAGTTAATGTGTATTTTTATTTAATGGGATATAATTGTTCCGTAAACGTAGTATGAGGGAAAGGCTTTGAGAAAATCATTAATATTATCTTTCATAGAAAATATATAAAACTTACTGATATACTAGTTATTTTTTGAATTCGTGAAAAGTATATAGTATTCATATTAATTGCCTCTTCGCTTTTTAGGAAGTCGGTTAAAGAGTGGTTATATTTTAAAATTCGATTTGAAACGAATTTAAACATCTTTAGTCATAGACAAACGAAAACTGAAAAACGAAAGCAGGCAACACACATTAAAAATATAATGTGTTCCAAATGCAAATTGTGACGTTCTACGGTTAGGCGGGAAATTAGAAACTGTGGCTAATTAATTATTTAGGTCTCGGTATTGTTTTTTCAACAAAGGAGCGCAATTAGGTAACTTTTAAATTTTGAATGTGTTGAGGTTTAAATTCTGAAAATATTTTGGTCATTAAAATTTAAATGGTTTGAGTGATACTGGCATTAATTTGTTTATTATCTGTTGTGTTTTTTTGAGTAAACAATCGGTTTTTTATAAAATGCGATGAATGTTCTTTGCCCTGAAAAAATAATAGTCATTATTATTATTATATGGTTTATTAGTCATAAAAAATAATGCAAATAATATTTTTCTTCTTTTTTTAATTTGACATATATAACTTTTAAAATACTTTCTTTGTACGTTTGGTCGCCATATTTTTCTCACAGTGACGTCATAACCTTGACATTGGAACCGTGCTGCCGTATTCGTTTTGTGCAAACAAACAATTAGACATGCAAAAATTATTTTGTTTATTTTCGTTGTACAAATTAGTCGTGATAAAGTTAATATTTATAAGCTGTATAATTATGTTAATATTGACTTATGTTTTATTGTCCTATCTTTATTTGTAAGAGAGAAAAAATAATTCGGTGAAAAGTGAGAAAGCAAAAGTTAAAAATGAATATGGATAGATTGATTAAATATTAATTCTAAACATGATTATTTTTGGGTGACATACACTTAAAACCAGTTTTTCGTAATTTTTTATATTTTGTAGCGAAATTTATTAGAACGTCAAAGGCATAATTGGGATCTACAGGACAATTTCGTAATTAAAATAAAATCAATATTTTTCATAAAAAATCAATATTTCTTTAAAATGAATGATTCGTTTAAGAATATAATATCGCTTAAACAATATTGCGTTTTACTTATCGAAAGCCCATGAGAACACTATTTATAGAAATTGAATTATTTACCTGACCTCCCATTAATTTATACAAAACTATCAGAAGTGACCTCTATTTTAATAGATAACTCTATTTCCTTACTGTTGCATTCATTGTCTTGAAAAGTTTTTATCTATTTTATGTTTAATTATTAATTTTATGCTGATGTGAGCCTTTGCACCGAAATTTTACCATAGGCTCGCTCTGAACTAGACCTCAAGTTGTAATGTTAAAATCAGCACCAACAACCACACTCAAATATGCTTCATATCAAACTCGCCTATTTCATCCCCCCTATCTTTGTTCTTTCGAAAGTTCGAAAATGAGAAAGATGGAACGAAAATTCGAAAGTTCGAAAATGAGGATGCAGTAACCAATCCGAACGATTTCGCTCACTTTCGAACTTCGAGATTTTCTTTCGTCTATTCGCTTACAAAATTTTATCAAAATCGAATACTCCAAATATGGACGGACAAACATTTTTTACATAGAAACATAATATAAACATACAAATCAAAACTAACTTTCAAAAATGTTTAAAACTAAAAACCTATATAGATCATAATTTATAGTATTTTTAACAGGTAACCTCATTTGATTATAATCTAGGAAATCTATTTGATTATCTTATAATTATTTTACATTAAAATCATGTAGAAACAAAGATTATATTTAAGAGTGAAAAAGTTAGTTTCTGTCGTTCTTATGTGCATGTATATATTAGGTTACATTGTAAGAATATACATATATGGAGTATGTCACATTAAAAACCGTTTAATAATAATTAACGACTATTAACTGCTATACTAGTTTAAATTATATAACACTTTAATTGATTACGGTGACCACGACATGCTTATCTTACAAGGCATAAAGTCAAGCTAGGCGCTTAGCATTACAGTAACGTATGGAAAGTAATGTCTTATGTATCTAAACGAGTCGTTTTACTTACGGACAATACAATATCATACTAGGCTTAAGACTAAAGCGTCTCTATAATAAACGTGGCGTTAACACAACCAGCAAAATTCGGTTTCGATTGGTTGATATAAACGCTCGTTAATGAAAACTGTTCGTATCTGTGATACTATCACGTTTTCTCTTAGTTTTCGCTGTATTAAGGGTTTTACATAGGGTGTAGTTACTTTTGAAAGGTCATTTCATGTGGTGCACAATTTTAATAAACTAAATACCTAAAAAAAACCTACATTAGACGAAAAAATATTTTCCTAGAAGGCTGTGAAGTAGTTAACCCAATTATCTCGTTAAATGCAAATGCGTAATTACCTAACTATTATGACTTAAACAGTTACATAGCCGAACGAGTTTACTCCTATACGTATACGTCACCTAAGATTTTCGTAAACAATTTCTGAAACGGTACATTCTGAAAGATAATAACTGTAATATTTTTCAATGAATCACCAACTTGTGACGTCATAGCATATGACATACTTATGACCATGAGTGTATATGTAACGGGTTGTGAATTCCGCCATATTTGATTTAATAACTGTCTATACTATAAATTAAGAGATGATTGATGCTCGCTATACGTAAATTATATCACTTATTTAATATCAAAGGATTCTATATAGGCGCGAATCAGGGTCCTGCAACGTTAGAAAACAGAAAGAAATCCTGGCATACAAGATGTGGTAGCTCTGTGACTAGAACAGGGGTGCCCATCTTTGTTTTGGATGAGTACCAATTTTATATTATTTGGACGAGATAAACAAATGTAATGGAAAAGGAGAATATACCTCTTTAATTTTAACCAGAGAGCCCTATAAATATATATTTATTATAGTTGAAATCGGTCAGGAAAGCTAATACTAATATTATATATTTATAGATAATCATACAAATCATAATTATTATATTGTTCATAAAAAATTAAAGGGGCAAAGTTTTTATTTTTTATTTTTTAACTTTTGATTCTGTGAATCTTTCAATTAGCACTGAATCATATGGTAAATCTGGAATTTAGCTCATACGTCATTTGACCATTTTTATGAATCACACAAAAACGAGAGCCTTGATTAAATAAACATCCTCAGTCATTTAAAACAACGTCATCGTCATCTACATCCTCCAAAAGCTAAACTTTCAGAGCGTTGTAATTATTAAATATAAACAATTATTCATTTTACTCAGTATTCTTTGTTCATACTTTAATATAAGAACAAATAATTTGTGTAATGTAGTCATTAAGCTTAGTTCACAATGAGTAAGTTTCATAGTATGTGAAATAACGATCTTGTAAACAAAAGATGAAATCACTTGATAATAATCGTGTTTTTAAGGAATTTCATTGTGCATGCATTTATTTTTAGATAAGTGACGTTACTACTACGTGTACCGTAATATTACGTCACTTTTTAGTGATATTGTTGATTATTAAGTGATATGGAGTTAGAACTTAGAACTTGTTGAATTAATTTAAAATCGTTTTTATGGCCACAAAAAGATAGGTATAGAAGTCAAACTTCTAACAAAGCGCGTCTGAGCAACGCACACAAATATATCGTTCATCGACACAATATGTCGGATTACGTAGGAACATATTGTAGCAATGTAATCCATTTGAGACACGTATGTGCCTGTGTGCGTAGATATGTAATGTTAATTACAATATGCACTAGTTTGACTTCGGAATCTGCCTGATAGACTACATTTTTTTATGCAAGAACAGGCAAGCGGAGCATGCGGTTCACCTGATGTTAAGTGACTGACCGCAGCCCATGAACATCTACATCAAAGTAGGCTTTAAGTAGAATCGCTGGTATCCAAAAAAGGATGTATTCCAGTATAGGCAACGACATTTGACTCGAATACACCAACATTACTATCAGTAAATTTAGCACAAAAGCAAAAGCATATAAGACGGTATCACTAAGCAGTAAATTCATCCAGACAACCTTGTAATTTAAGCATTACAAAGCGATTTTTATTTCAGGCACTGCATTTAAATAAGTTGCAAAATCTCATTCCTGTCGCCAAATTTGTACGCGCCATCACAAGACGGTCTGCTCATTTAACCTTGACGTGACGTCATGAATAATTCATTGAATTATAATCACTTAATCTCTGTTACATGTAGCTATTGTTTCGACAGATTGTTACAGCTATCATACTTAATTAAAGGGCTCATGATTAGAAGATGGCATTTATATAACGTCAATGGTAGATGATTGATAGTTCTACCATAGATAATATAATACTATACTAGTAGTTCTACTGAATAAGAAAAGAAAAAAAAAGCGTTATTTTTTACGCAATGTCCTGGAATTCGAAAAAAGAATTAGTAATATTAAACATGTTATAGAAAGACGTTCATTTGAATCTTGTTTTTTTTTTTAAAGATGGTTGTTTCAATGATCTAACCGGCCAGTGTTTGCTTGAAAAATATAACAATTATTTTTTTACTCGGCTGCTTTTATAAGTGTAACCTGCCAGTATTTTTTGATACATCATTTTGTTTAACCTCTTTAGTCGTAACTAAAGAATTATTCATGACGGGACACCAAAAATTATTGTCTATTATCTTTGATTGGCATATTTTATTAGATGCAACCTTGATGTCAGTATTGGAAGGGTTTCAACCTTAAGGTTATCCCAATATCACGATTATGACAATGCACATTTATATTGACATTGACATACATTTAGTTATAATGTCACTTCCTCAGCGGGTCAAAATATTACTTCGCAATTTCCTTGGACAGCCTGTATTACGAAATTTTTGAGTAGGTTATACCTATCTGTATTCTGATTTAACATTTACATGCTTATTCATAACTAGCTGATCCGCGCAGTTTCGCTCCCGTAGCATAATGTTATCTATAAAACCTAAAAAATAAAGCCTGTGTTATTCGTGGAAAATGTAGCTTTCCAATGGTAAAGGAATCTTTAAAATCGGTCCAGTAGTTCTTGAACCAGTACAAACAAACAAAATTTTCCTCTTTATAATATTAATGTAGATTTAATTTCAAGATTATCTTTTTACTTGAAAATGATGTATAACTGCAATGATCCGTAAGATAATGCATTTAGTATGAACGTGTCCGTGGTTAATTGAGGTTATCTTTTGATCTTTAGGAATTTACATTAACGTGAATATAGTATTATACTCATAAGTTTAGGGTTACCAATTTGTTATAGAATAATTATTATTTTAAACTTTTATTAAAAGTATCTTTGTCAGCG
>LQNK01001815.1:20899-42323 GCA_001586405.1 Phoebis sennae | reverse complement strand
TACTTTAGCCGTTTATAACAATTATCGGACATCTTTGTTTAGCGATGACTACGTGTTTTTACGTTTTTTGTTGGGAATTAATTAAATCCTTTGTTAGAGGTTAAAGGTCAAATTATTATACTGTAGAGTTTACTCAATAATAAAAAATACTGTTATGTATCATGATTAGTATAAAAAATTATTTAGAATTGAATGTATGAAATCTTCATACTCTAGACACTTATTTACAAAATTTAAATTAAAATAAGTGACTTTATTTGTACTTGTTAAGTCTAACAAAAAACACTTTTTTAGCCAGGTCCGGTATGCGTGAAAGAGTAACAAACATAGACAACACATGACATATTATAGCCTCACAAACTATCACATTTTTAACGTAACTAAGAATAAAATAGTGATTTTATCACTCTGAAGTAAAGAAAATACTAAGCTTAATGAATCATACATTTATTTCGTTCATAGCCTCATCAATCCTACAAACACCGCACAAAACATCCACAAAGACGCCTTCACACTGTATCCACTGCTGCTACCATCTAGGTATCCGAACCGCCGAGCCTGGTGGATCATCTCCAGTAAGGACATTTTGTACAATCCTTGATACAGGCCGACTTACATACATTTCAATTTTTAACTCTAGGCTGCTATTAAAATATTTTAACATTCAAAACTCATGCATCTTCTATAATTGGTCAATAAATAGGGCAAGATAAAGAAATATGTAATTCTTAAGAAAATTAGAGAATTTGTGCCTGATTAAAATGCTTGGATATACCTTTTTTTTGGATACTGGTTAAAAAAAGAAAATACTAAGTTTAATGAATCATATTTATTTCGTTCATAGCCTCATCAATCCTACAACAATCCCACAAAACATCCACAAAGACGCCTTCACACTGTACCCACTGTTGCTACCATCCAGGTATCCGAACCGCCGAGCCTGGTGGATCATCTCCAGTATAGAATCCAGGACTTCCTCGCTGTTGGGTCTGATCTGACTGGCGGGGAGGAGGAACCCATACTGGCCTTTGTCACGGAACTCGTAGCAGTATACCAGGGGGATATTTAGGGCGCCTTTTACCCAGTCAATGCTACCGCCCGTTGCGAGGTCTGGAAGAGAATAGATGACAAAACGTTAATACTTCAGTGGTAGCACGTTAGTGTTGTAATCAACAGGTCCCGGGTTACATCCAATGGCAATGTTTTTTTATTTAATTTCGAGAGCTTTTTACAAGAACAAATGTCGCTCTATAAGTACACAAAAGTTATCAATTATAATCTTCTGAAATATATGGCAGCTAATTTATTCGGTGTCTTAGAAATAAAAATTAATAATATATAAATGATATTTTTACGGTATTCCTTTATGCAATTTTTGCGAGAGAAATTAATTGTTTTGATTTCTATTTAATTTCAAAAATTGAGTTTCCTTATTTTTTATCTAGTGTTATTCATAAGTCAAATATGTTACTCAGAGTTTTTGGTGATGAATCATTCAGTCAGCGCATGTATTTTTACAATATGCATTATGCATAGATAAGATAAATATTGGATACTTTTAAATTTATGATTAGGTTAACTACCTACAACATCAAAGTTTCAAAAGAACAAACATATCTTTGCTAAATATAATATGTAATATAATACACATAACATTAAATTATTTTGAAGTTAAAATTGAACAAAATTACATTTAACTTTTGAATTTGCCGAGAGATAGGCTATGTATACAATCCTATCCTTTAGGCTGCGGCTTACTCCAAAATGTTTCAAATAAATCCAATTCTATCCCTGTAACATTACTACAATATAATAAAAGTCTGAGAGCTGGCACTAATTTTTGGTTAAATATTTGACGCAAGCTGAAAACTTGTGAATAAAAATTGTTTGCAAATATATAAATACTAGCTTTCCGCCCGCGGCTTCGCCCGCGTGGACTACAAATTTCTGTACTTTGTGGATTTTCGAAGTAGAGGTGGTATGACAATTTTTAAAATTTAGAAACGTACGTTTGTAAAAATATATCTCGTAAAAGGTTTAAGCTCGAAGTATATCCTACATTAAATATAACAAAAGTGTCACTGTTCAGTTTTAATAATTCTATTTTAATTTTTTTGCAAAATATTGACATTTTGGAAATCTGTCGTGTACTCTCAGAATAAAAGAGTTGATGTTTCCATGGATTTAACACATATTTGCTTATGGACGCAAATAATATCTTCTGCATGTTGGTCAGTCTTTGTTGTGATTAGCCGCCATGATCGTAATCTACTTTCGAGATCAAGAGAAGGCTACATTAATCAATAAAAAGTACTTTAAATAACACTTAAAATATTAAATTTAATATAGCTACGCGCATTGATGATATGTTTTTATGGATCACTTTGAAACCTCCGGGGGGCTAGCCGTAATACATAATCGAAAACCGTATTTAAATCGGTTAAGCCGTTTCGAAGTTCACTGCGTACAAACGCCCAACAAACAGACAAACAGACAAAAATTCCAAAAATCATTGTTTTGAGTTTAGAATCATAAATGAAACACGAAACACTATTTTTTTCTTGAAAATATTAAATGTACAGACACGGCTAGTCTACGATTTTATTATATGTATAGATAAAAATCTATACTTTATACTTTGTATTGATACTTCTTGATGGAATTGCATTTTACTTTTATTTAAAGACGAACACATTTTTATACTTTCAATTCCACTATATCAACACTTTTTACAATAATTATTTATTAAGCACGAACGGTTTCGTGCATCATCGTTTTAACTACCTGACGATTTAATTATGGTATTATTTTGCCCTTAAAAATAATATTCTCAAAAACTCAAGATCCTTATGGCGATTATTTCTACAATTTAAACGAGTTTACGAGGAGATATATGAGTCAAGTTTTCAGCTTGCATCAAATACCCACCCAAAATTGGTACCAGCTCTTCATAACCCTCATTTGACAGAGTGCTATTTCAATTGAACTGGAAGCAGTCTTAGTAGCTATAAATTTTCAATTGTACTTACATATTGCCTCTGCTATGTTTCCAGTTGTGTATTGCGTTCCATATCGGACTGAAAGGGCGCCCATAGCACGCCTTCCGATGTTCATCTGAAATCGATTATGAGTATAGCAAAATCTGACAAAAAATAGGTAAACTTAAACAAAATTTTGTCATTCTAGAGCTAGGACCATTTGTTGCAAAAAATTAGAATTTTCAGGGTTTATTTAGATTTTACCCGCTACTCACTAGCCAGGTTTGCAGTTCCATGTCAGGGTATGATAGGAGAGGCATCACAAAATCATTAAACACCTACCCAAAAAAGGACTCGGAATATTATGAATTTTTATAATTCTCAATAATTTTCTTTCATAATTAATATTTAAATTAATGTTGATATTAATGAGATAAAACAGAATGAGATAATACAAGGGACCCACGCACGTGACCTTATTGGGACGTAACACGAGTCGAATATAAAATACAGAAAAAAGAATTGCTGATTGCATTATTGATTTTTATATAATTCCATACTGGTGTATGGATAAATTTCTAAACAAAAAATTTCAATACAGTAATGTCACCAGAGTCATTAAAGTGAATAGTTACATCGTGTTATCAGATATCAATTATTAATCTCTTTTTAATCCAGGAAAAAGAGACATACAGATTTTAATTTCGAATCATATGAACCAAAAGATATGATTTTTATTCTCTTTTAAAAACAAACTTAAATCATATCTTCTTGAACTGCAGAAGCACCGTCAAGCGCCATAATATGCTTTTATTAGAAACATTATTGTAATATTTACAAATTGTATATATGTAGTCTACTATTTACTATATGTGTATGATATAATATATAACTACTATGTATTGGGTCTTATTGTTATTTTATTCTCATTCTGTTTTTATTATTTGTATCCATTAAATTTAGCACACTTAATGTAAAACCTTTATATTCATTTTATATATCTTATTCTTTATTCCTAATTTATCACCGCCGCTGTCAATAAGTCAAAACGGTGCTTACTGAAAATCAGCGTGGCTACGCTGAGTGGGCGGCCGTTTTGCACCACACACTATACATATTATGTGTTAGTATTAGCAAATGTTTGTGTTTTTTTTTTGTATTGTGTGTTGTTGTAAATAAATGTATTTTCTTTCTTCCTTTCTTTTCTTTGATTTATTTATAAGTAGTAATAAAACAGTTCTAAAAAATTTCGAAAAATACTTACAGCATCATAATAATTAGCATAAGGTTGTGTTGAATTTCCGAAAGGCAGAAGCAATAGCTCACTATACGAATGCATAGCTAGATATATATCTATCTGATCACTAATAGATCGTATATATTCTGAGAGTGTCCTCGTTTCTGGTTCAGAGAATGGGCCTGGCCCTGCATACGTATCTGTTGATGGATCCAAACTGGAGCCGTGGACTGCAAAGGATAGGTACGCGTTGTACATTAAATGTATTTTCCTATGTTATTTCTGGGGTTTCAAAGAATCTCTGTACAAAATTTTATCTAAATCGGTCGTCGCCTATTCATTGCAAACAAACAAATCTTTCCTCTTTATAATATTAGTATAGACAAGTAACATTTAATAAATTTTTTTCTTAATAAATTAAGAATATTTTTAAACTCACGAAGCCAGTTGTTATTCCAATTTCTGTTTAGATCGACGCCGAATTCTGATCCAAAAGGTCTTCTATTTTTACGCCACAATCTGAACTGAAAAATTGTGACAAACTTGAAAATAAAAGGCTTTACTCGGAATAGCAAAATTTCTGAAGAGAACAAATTTTAATTCATCACAAAGTTTACGACTTACTTTTAGTCCCCATTGATCAACTTTTTATTTAGTTATTATATTTCAAGAATGCTTATGTAACTTAACTGTTATAAACTTCAAATTGTATTGTAAAATATTTTACCTCGTCATGAGACCAAACATATCCATCGGGATTGGTTACAGGGAAAATGTACCAATCGAAATCCTTTGCAGCCGCTTGAACTTCCGGATCATTACTTCTCAATAACTGATCTATAATATAGTTAGTTGTAGCCATAGTGATCCATTCTCGTGAGTGAATACCACTTTCAATGAAGATCGCTCTTCTTCCACTACCGTGAGATATTTTAACTCCTCGAATCGGTCTACCTTCGTAAGATTCTCCACCAATAATAATACTGGCGACATCTGGGTATCTGCTTACGATGTCATCTAGCCAATCGTTGATCTGTCTGAGGGTGTAATAGGTATCCCATCTCATGGACCTCAGGTTACTTCTTTCATATCTGCCGACGCTTTCTTGATCAATAGCCCTAAAAAGAAAAATACATT
Organism: Phoebis sennae; assembly: GCA_001586405.1. Taxonomy (NCBI): domain Eukaryota; kingdom Metazoa; phylum Arthropoda; class Insecta; order Lepidoptera; family Pieridae; genus Phoebis; species Phoebis sennae. Next base: position 36,971 of record LQNK01001815.1, on the reverse strand, counting down.
TTCGATAGTTTTATTATCTACGGTATGATTCTCTTCTGTATGTGAATTGTCTGATCGTTGTAAATAGACATTAAATATATGATTTTATAAATGATTAGTGATTATTACTTACTCTTGAATGTTGGGCATTGGAATACTATATCTAATGCCATTGCTATTTAATATACTTTCTAAATTATCCTTTATTTCAGGGCTTGACAAAATATTAACAAATTTAGCTCCTGGTGCAGGATACGTCCAAAAATCATAACGTCCATCAACTTCGTGGATATCTCGAAGAATTTGTAAATCTTGTTCATTTTCAGGGATTATTTTATACAATGTATAATTATCGAATCTAAATTTTGCATTTACCAACGTAAACGTTAATATTAATATTATATATCGAAACATAGTGGCACGTTATTTGATACTGTAGTGAATACTTGATAGATGTTTATCAACAAACTTCAGATTGTAAAATATATCGTAATCTTAACAATAGATTAAATTGAGTCATTAAATATTATAACTGTTATCAGATCAAATATAGGACAAGCTTTGTACCTACTCGTTATATCAGACAGCGTATAGAAATTAATTTAATTATTGTAAATGGTAGTAGATAAAGTCGCTGATAAAACATTATAAATATGTATTTTATCAGAATACCGTCTATTGATAAATTTGAAATTTAACCTTCGACAGATTACAATGTTGAAATTATTATTAAGGTGAAATTTAATAACCTTTTTTTATAGCTTAGTTTATCATTTTTTTTAATTTGTTGACCGTTTTAGATTCATCAACGTTAGTTGTGTTGTAACTGGATGTAACCTAAGACTTTTGAAAATGTTGTAAAGTTATACAAATATCCTTTTCAACCATTTTTCTGATAAGGAAGCCTCAGTAACAGCATTGAGTTAGGAAATTGGTGGTATTAGAACACCCCCATGCCTCAAAGAGCACGTAATTCTGTCGGTCCTGCGCCTGATCTCTCTCAACTGGCTAGTCTCTGTTGAGATTGGCCACCATTACTCCTGGCGGAAATCGGTCAGGGAGCTTTTTCATACATTAACTTTAAGATTGGAATTTATTTCGTTTATTATTTTGTTATATATAATAAGATATTTTTACGCTTTGGAAGGCAAGCTGTTCATGCGGTAAACCTGATGTTAAGTAACAGACAGCAACCCATGAACAACTACAACATCAATATGTCACAGACGACTTGCAGTCTTGAAGGAAGGGAAGGGGATAAGAAGAGGAATAATGATGGGAAATTGGGAGAGGGGTAGAACAGCATAGGAAACGAATGGGGTGGGAATATGGGCCTTTTTGCAATTTGCGTTTTGAATGGGAAGTAGGGTTACATGAAAATAAGTAGTAAATTTTTCATCACTATTTATTTACAACCGTATTCTACATTTACAACACATTAATAAACTTGGCCTCCCTGATAATGGCCATGATGGAATCGTAGGTTTCTTCACAAGTCGGTTGGACCTGTTCTACTGGGAGTGTGTAGCCCCATGCCCCATTGTCCCGTAAAGCGTACGTTGCTACGATTGGTGGGTTGAAGCGGTATTTCGCCCAATCAGCGATCACTCCCGTAGCGCCATCTGTTGGTATTAAATATATACATGATTTGAATAACAAATACATACTTTTAGTATCGGCTCTCACAAACTATTCTAACTGAAGACCAAAGCGATTAAGATTATTATTGATTTTCATTTAGAAAATAAGTATTAATTTCGAATATTAAAAATACTGCGTAATAGTTCAAAAATAAATTTTGCCTTTCCTAAACAAAAACGTGCTAGTTTTTGTATTTGAATTAAATTATTATTTTTAGTATGTGTGTCAATCACGCCAGAACCACTGGACATATTTTGATAAAATTTCACACCCAAGTAGGCTATTGATTGGATTAAGTGATATAATACTTTTGATTGGTCTATTAATTTTAACGCGATTATAAACGCGGACTTAAGCGAGTATGATATATAAAAGGACCATCAAAGACTAGATCAAAGCTGGACAGAGATCACGATAGTATGAAATTTAAAGTCTTTTCTTTTAGTAGTATAATATAAGAAATTAAAATATACCACAATTGCGCACATCTTAAAACCTCACTGAAGCCCGGCGTAGAATTCATTGAAACCGGAGTAGAAACGGTGAAACTGCTATAAGTATAGCAATAACTTCGCCGTAGTGTTCCTGACCTAATTCGCTACAAGTAGAGGAACAGTCTAACAACGTTCCTGTTAAATAACATCATAAACGTAGCTGTTATGTCTTAAAATTTACCAGTACGTTCGTAGCTCTCTCCGAGATAGAGGGAGACAATTAGGCGATTTTCATATAATATAGTTCAGCTCGGGGCGAGCCACTAGCTTTTATACGGAAACGTTAAGATAATAATATAATTGATTTTCTTACCATAAACTTGCGAGGATGTGCCAACTCTGTATTGCGTGTCGTATTTAACGGCCAGCGATCCCATCGCTCTCCTTCCAATCGTCAACTAAAATTCACATTAAAAGTTTTCAGTTTAAAGTTTTTGATTTACTTATTTTGTATTGTAACTTATCGCAAAGAGGTACCTAGAAATGCTAAGCAAAGAAACTTCATGAAATTCTATAGCCCACAAGCGGGGAATGCTCTAGTCGATAAGTCAGTCAATTAATGTGTGCGAGTCTTTCCGCATTCGCCCTAACGACCAATGTAACTAGTCATTCCAACTTTCTCTTGAATCTCCCGCACCCCAAATGCGAGTACTAGACCAATGAAAACGATTATTTCAATGCGGGCTTTTGGCATGACAGTAATCGCCCGTACGCCGAATGCACATTCTAGCGACCTATGTCAATGTGCCTAACATCAGATCAACCACATGCTTGGTATGCCCATTCTAAAATATAAAACAAAACTGAAAATTATGTTGCGTATTACCATTTCGTCGTGGTTATACATCGGTTCACTTGTGTGTGCGAAAGGTATTATGAGCCTCTGACCAAACCCTCTGAAGGAGAGAACTCCAGCTAAATTGGGGCCTAGGCTTTCAACGTAGCGTGAGATTGCTCGAGTCTCAGGTTCCGAGAATGGTCCCAAACCTGCGAAGTTGTTATCTTCTGCTCTAAAACTGGCTCCTATTACTGAAACAGAATAAAATAAAATAAATATAAGGTATAAAATAAAATAAAAATTTTAGTGTGAGGAAGTGGGTTCTATTTTCTGGCAAAAAGTTATTATTTTTACATTTTCAGTGACCTGTGAAGGGTTAAATTTATATCATAGCTAGTCTCAGAATTAGAGGTTAATGAGAATGCACATCATTAAACTTTAACCACAAAGCTTATTCTGTTGATTTTTGATGATTGACCTGGAATATTTCCACGATGGATGATCAGACTTGAACCAAATTTCTATAGGACCACACTGACACTGTATTCTTTCGAATGCAAAAATAATGTTTTAAATCTCTCTCTCTCGGCCTATAAATACCGGAAATGTGATAACACATAAAGAATACAGTCGAATTGAAAGCCTCCTCCTTTTTTTAAAAGTCGGTTAAAAAATCAAAACAGATTTTAGACATCGTATGTCGTTATCATTAACTTAAAAATTTTAATGAAGAAAATTCTGCACCTAATTCTTTTTTGATAAATCCACAAAATGAAAAACATAGAATCAAGGTATTTGCAGGATGTTTATAGATCGTATTTTAATTAAAATCCGTTGTTTCTTTGAGCGTGCTAGTTAAATTCTTGTAGTAAAATACAGCAAAGGTTTTCCTTCCTTTCCTTTCATTTCCTTACCTCCCCACTGTGAATTCCAGTTCCTTGAAAGATCCACGCCAACTGCGGTTCTCGAGATCGGCCTGCGATTCTTGATCCAAAGTCTGATCTATTGATTAAAATTGTAAGCTCATTTTAGGTGGGATCGTAGAAATATTTGAACTTTTCTTCTTATAGAGACAAATTCAACATAAATTGATTATATTTATCTCATGAAAAATATTAATATATCTACGTTTTAGATGTACATAGTTATCATCAAATTATCATCTCTTCAATATACTATCTGTAAGATGCACAATAATGAACTAACTATTAAATTAAACAAATCAAATGGATAACAGCGTTACAATAATAGCACTTATCATAAATTGTTATAGCATCTTATTATCCATAGTTTTGTATGAATGCTTGATAATTCATAAAGCTATTTATATTATAACTACACGCACGTGGCCTAAAACAATTCAGGCGGTTTAGGCTTCACTCCCTTAGCATAATGTTATATAGCCTACTCATATCACCTATAACCTCACCCGTATATATGTCCCGTTTCCGTTATAATTTCGGGATTAAAACTATATTTTCTCCTTTCTAGGATTTCAAAAAATCTATGTACAAAATTTCATCCAAATCGGTCCAGTAGTTTCGGAGCCTATTCAATACAAACAAACAAACAAATCTTTCCTCTTTATAATATTAGTATCGATTGTTAATCATACTCACAGCATTATTAGTATATTCATGTCCATCAGGGTTGATCATAGGGAAGATATGCCATTCGAATTCCTCGCTGGCAGCCCTGGCTTCAGGATCTTCGCCTCTCACTAGCTGGTCAATCAAGTATGTGACTACGGTAGGAGAAAGCCAATCTGCTGCGATTTGACCACCTTCAATGAAGAACGCCTTCTTTCCGCTGCTGCGGGAGATTTTAACACCAGTTATGTTCCTTCCTGAAATAGTTATGACATTCGTTGAAAACGTTGTTAATCAAAAATTTTTTGACCGTGTGAAGCGAGGTCTTATCGCCGAAATGGATGGACGAGTGTATGTCTGTATGTTAGTGTGAAAAACTTTGTCTGTAGAACAAATATAACCGTATGAACAATCTTAGAACACAAAATATGTGTTAAAAACCTAACTTTTTTTTTCATAAATTACAAATAATAAAATTTTCATAATCGAATTTTGTGCATCGGAAAGTACCTAAAGCCATCGGTCCTGCACCTGATCTCTCTCTGGTCGTGTCGGTATGCCCACCCATCGGATTAAATATTAGAGTAAAAAAATAGAGAGTGCACCTGTGTTCGTGCGTTACTTGTGCACTATATCTCCTGCGTAGCTAGCTAGTCTCCTGAGATTGGCCATCATGCCCGAAATCGGTCAGGGGAACTATTATTAATGAATTACAAATTAATATACCTTCAGCCGAAGTTCCTCCTTGAATAATGCTAACAATATCACTATGAGCTTGAGCCAAATAGTGGAACCAGTCGTAAATGTCTTCCAAAGTTTGATAATTGGTCCAGAACATTTGCTTCCTAGTATCACGTTTCTTTCTGCCCATGACTTGGTTGTCAAGCGCCCTGTCAATACAATAGTTTCATAAGAATCTAATTATAAGAATATTTGCCTTAGTAGATTGGAATTACTATGTAAAAATTAAGTCCCCAGTAAGGATAACCTTCGCAAAGCTTTCCTGGTTGGGACATAATAAATATATCAATATTCCTGGAAATTTTACACAACGCCATCTAGTCCTAAACTATGCAAAGCTATGGAAACTAGGTAACTGATAGACATACTTAAACATAATGTTTTCTGGAAATTCAAACATACTATAGACACCCGGATAATATCACACAATAATTTTCTACTCGTGGGGATCGTACTCACACCCTCCGGCGTAATAGACCATTGCTGGTCCATCATATACTACCATACAAACTTATCCCAGAATGTATATTATAATGGACTCTGATAAGTAATATATGACAATGTATACATAAAAAAACGTAAGAATTTCAACATTATGTATGCAAAACTCACTCTTGTATACTCTCCAACATCACATTGTAGTTGATACTCCTTTTCTTCAACGCATGTTCAAGTGACGCCCTTCTCTCTGGAGATGCCACTACACTAACATATTCACCGACCTTACTGGGAGGCAGCCAGAAATCTAGTCCATCAGAATTCCTGTACAAATCCTTAAGATACCCTACATGATCTTCTGACTCAGGAACAACTTTGAACAGTGCATAATTGTCATATCGTACTTTTTGCGCCGCCACTAAAGCAGTTAAAAAACTTAATATAAATAGTTTTAAAATCATTTTCTTGGCCTATGTCGTAAAGACTAATTAAATTGAATGAAAAATGGCGTTTATCCTTTATCTGATAATGTTAAAAAATATAGCTAGTTTGATTTTAGACTCTGTTGTAATGTGATAACGTTGGTTTTTACGTGTCTATTCATAGTGTTCATTTTACAGCGATAAAATAATATCTAATCGAATTATTACATATTAGCTAATTGTAAGTGCAATAGTTGATATTTACGCTAGGAATTTATAATATTCAAAATTAATTATGTTATCAGTTTTAAGCTATGTGTATACATTGCTATCATTTCTTAAAAGGCTCACCAAGAGTAGAAATAATTTAATATGAGTTAACTTATCTTACAAATATTATCTCTGAAAACATCACAATACTTGTAACTAGTTGATCCCGTAGCATAATGTTATATATAGCCTATGTTACTCATGGATATTGTAGCTTTCGAACGGTAAAAAATTGTTAGAATATGCCCAGTAGTTTTTGAATAGGTCAAACAAACAAACAATCCTCTTTATAATATAAGTGTAGATTCTAATATTTACATTTACCCAAATGACAAAGTCATGTTTAAACAAAACTCAATAAATGAAATAAGAATAAAGCCATTTCAAGTACATAAATTAACTCCAGTAATATAAATACAGTGGTAATTAGTCCAGTGATTACAGATGGATCGCCTGCAAGCAATTAGGAACGGCTCAGTGGTTGAACCATTTTTAACTGTTGAAGTTTGACAGCAGTTTTTATTCAGGGAAATGGTGAAGAATTTGTGCGCACTTAGAACTAATTTCTTGGTAATTAGCGGTTAGTACATTTTTCACTGAACTACGTTAGCAAGTGGCTGTAAGTGAAAAACTATTAGGGAATTTTCGTGCTGTGTTCTTTAATATTTTTTGCTGGAAATAATATTAGTATTGTTAATTTACATCTAAAAAATGTATAATAAATAATAATAACGTCTCACCGACCCATAATTTGATTCCCTGTCTTCGTACCGATTTCACTCATCTTCGAACTCAACTTTTCCTTTGTCTAAACTGTCTATGAAATTTAATCAAGATTGGATAGAAATTACCCAAGATAGAGTCAAACAAAGTTTTTCGTACTTACATAAAAAATTACATGTCGTCGCGACTCCGAGAGCTCGTTTCGCTAGGTTAAAATTTTTTTTCAAAAGCCGCAGCTTGCCAAATTTCTTGACTACAGAATTTTTCACTGGTATACATATTTTGCGCTTAAAACAAAGTAAATCACCCAATTGTCCTATAATACAAACAGCACTTAACGATTATCTCGCTAATTAAGGGGTAATGGCTGAACAGGATTCTGATTTTGGTATCTAAATGCAATTACACGGGCAATTAGCGACCGATGCCACTTAAACATCGGTACACACGCGGTTTCATATTCTAAATCGCTTGTTCGACTTAATTTCTGCTTTGGGAAAACAATAAAATTTGTCTGTTTAATGTACGTTTTCATATTTTACATAAGTAGAGTTTAACAGGTAGAAATTTCCATTTTAGGTAACCACTGTTTTGTTGAAATAAGCTACGAGTATATAAATTTTATGGTACTGCGTTTTTCTGTAGTTGTTTAATTTTGTTTTTTTTTTTTAAATAAATACAGATCTAAGAATTTATGTGTGTATAAATTTATGCATGTATCTTTAATATGTTTGTATGTATATATTTATTATGTCTATCGTAATTTTTGTACCACCTGCCTGCATCTCTTCCCTTTTTGTTGTTTTCCTTACCCGCCTGTTTGTGTCCGTTACTCATTCTATTGTATACTCGTGTATATTTTTTTGGAGCACAATAAAGTTTTTTTTTTGTTTGTTCAGTGGTACGTGTAAAATTTCATCTGAAATTTGTCTGACAGTTAACTTTAACTAATCCATACCTATTGGAAGTTTAACTGCAATACTTAGAAACCATTATTGACTCAGAAATCAGGCACAAGTTTTGCTTAAAAAATTAATGTCCTATCTGAAATTATTTTTTTTGACAAATCGTGTATTGTGTATAGCAAGTAAGCATTATCGTGATAGTTATCTGAATTTGAATTATTTTTAAATTAAATAAAAAAATCTGCGATTTAATTTTGTGTAGATTTTATTTTTAACCAACTTATTATTAAGGAGGTTATCAATTCGGGACGTTTTATTATTGTTTATTTTAATAATGATAATTTATTTATTGCTAAAGAAGTTTTACATAATATAATTCGTTTTGGATCCCAAGCTAGGACAGTCTGTATTTCAGGGTCCAGCTTCCAAAGAGATTCTAATTGAAAAAAAATTGCAAGCAATTAAAATTATTATGTAATTATTTATTTTTTTATAATATATCCAATGTCTCGTACAAAACTAAAATTGAGTTATTATTAAAATCAGTATTTAGGTACTTAGCATTGATTTTCCATAATTAAGTAATAGAATCCGATCACCTGCTGAATAAAGTATACAGTTACCTTCAGAACAAAGACTGTATCCGTAATTACACATCAATAAGGCAATTTACAGACGGACGACCGAAACAATGCCAGCTTAGAGGATAAATAGGTACAGAGCTCAAATATGACAAATAAAATATATCAATGTAACTGACTGTTAATTATTTATGCAAATTTATTTATTTATTTATTTATTTATTTATTTATAAAAACTATTATCTAACATTACAGTTAAAGATCCAATTCGTTAGACAGTTTACACATAAAATAAAAATTACAATGTCATACATACAATTACATTGAGCACAAAATGTCAAAACTAATTAATATAATATTATGTCATTCGCATCAGGAATCAGTCAAATATTTGGTCATGTATACAATAATAATATATGGTCATACAATAATAATAATACAATGTCAGATTATAATAATATACAGTAATAATACAATGTCAAATTTATAAGAATACGGTGTCAAAAACAATCATTTGCATCTACGGTCAGTTAATTTTCATGTCAAATGATTATGACAAGCCCTTGTGAACTCGCTCAGTTTGCAACTAAACAGATCTAGAGTACACGCCACCGTGTTTAGCGTGTGTAAAGCTCGCGTGATAGGGGCGTCACGTAGCAAGTTGGTGCGCGAATTGTAGATGTTAGTAGGAAAAAACTTAATACTAATGTTGTTCATTTAATCATTATTGTCCGGTTTCTGAGTCACTTTACGATTAGTTTGACGACCCGAATGGCGCAGTGGATACAGCAATGGTCTATTGCGCTGGGGGATGTGGGTTCGATATCCACGAGTATAAAAGATGCATTTACTATAAAGTAAAATTGTGATTGATGGACGTTGTAATTTTCCACTGTCTGGGTGTCTTTAGTACATATGTATTTACAAAAAATAGTATGTTTAAATATGTGTATAAGTTATCTAGCTCTCATAGTAGAAGCTTTGCTTAGTCTAGGACTAGACGGCGTAGTGTTAAATGTTTATGAATATTAATAAATCAATTTTCATGGTTTATCTATTCGTTATTCGTATAACAAATTTGGACAAGAGAGCCTCAAATACATACTTTGTCACGTTACATGTCATGGCGGTCTCCGATACCATCGACTTAAGAGATGAGATGCAATTCCCATTTTTTGCGTATTATTTTCTTTAGTGCGGACATAGTTATAGAAATAAGCATTGTGCGCTCTGTACCTACCTAAGCTCTATGATAGAAAATATCTTAGAAACTATTTTTTGTAATGTAGGTATCTCCTATACTTCAAAATCGTCTGAGTGCTATTAGGGTTCTTTTAGGAATTGTGTATTGCACTCTGTACCTACCTAAGCTTTATGATAGAAAATATCTTCGAAACTATTTTTTTGTAATATACCTCCTGTACATAAAAATCGTCTGAGTGCTATTAGGGTTCTTCAAAGGAATTGTGCATTGTGCTCTCTATACCTATTTAAGCTCTGTGTCCGGCACGCTCACGGCGTCGCTAATTGTGATAAATGGCGTTCAGCCGCCGTGACGTCATCGTTTGTCTCCAGCCCCGTCGCGACGGACAGTTTACTTTTCATATTACGGCCGCGGGGACGGGCGACTTTTGAATGAATGAATGAATGAAACTTTGGTTCTGGTTATGAAACTTAACTATATTGCAAATATTCCTATGACATACTTCTTGTTCATACATTTTTGTGTTACAAAAATCTCCTACATTATCAAACAAAGGCAGTTATTTTTGTTCTGTAATTAAATTTTATTTTTGACCACATATTCTCTTCTTTCTCATAAATAAACTCATATTATATGACAGAAAAATATTTTTATAACTATTTTTATACTGTATATTCTGTAATTAAAAATCGTCTTGGTGAGATTTGCGTCTTCTAACTGTATAAATCGTGTTCAGCCGCCGTGACGTCATCGTTTGTCCCCAGCCCCGTCGCGACGGACAGTTTACTTTTCATATGGCGACCGCGGGGACGGGCGACTTTTGGTTTAGAAAACTTATTGTATGAACTTTGTGGTGCCTAATAAATTTATGTTCACTATATCACTTATACGTTATAATAATCATTCATGAAAATATTTTATGAAATATGACCAATAAATTGGATTTGTGTAAATGTTGACTCGGAAATTGCTATAATATTTATTTATTCAACCAACTAGCTGTGCATTGCGGATTTACCCGCGTATATCTCCTATTCTCGTGGAATGTCCGGCTTAAAACATACTCTGTCATCATCAAATCAGTTCTGTGGTTTAGAGCATGGTAAAAGACAAACAAACAGAAGCAGTTCAAACATCTGTAAACGCATTTTTACTTTAATATCTTTTATAATATAGTGGAATTGAGAAATAAAATGATGATATAATTTTAAAAATAAAAATGATGTACAATTCCCTCAAAACGTATCAATGCAAAGAATAAAGTACGTTTAAAATGTATTGTAGAGTTATCTCTTAAGATTCTAATTCTACTTAAATATTTTTATTTTAACTGTCAATAGTCGTCCGTTTACTCAGCCAATAAATGCATTACGTTTAATTCATCGCGTAAACCGCGCAATTTAAGCCGACCGCAGAATCCGAGCCGAAATTAAACTAATGCGACCTAAACACCAAGCAAATGAAGTTAAGCCACTCTGACAGCCTCTAATAGCTCATATGGAAATATCTTCATAAGGGTAACCAGTTTTAAGGGTTTGTCATCTCTGTGGTATGAACGGAATTATGATTATGAAAATTCACTGGATTAAGCCTGATGTTAAGTGACTGACCGTAGCCCATGAACATCTTCAACATCAGATTGTCGAGATGTCTAGCTGGCTTGAAGGAAGGGGAAGGAGAGGATTAATCATAGGAAAAAGCGAAATTTAATATTCTGACAAAAAAATCTCACTAACACTAAGTCTGGAAATTGGCGGTGCTGGAGCACCCCCGTGCCTCGGAGAGCACGTAAAGCTGTCGGCCCTGTGCCTGATCTCTCTCCGGTGGTGTCAGTCTGCCGTCTCATTGGGTTATGAGAGTAAAGAAAGAAAGAGACAAAAATTTCAATTTTAGTCTTTGTGTAAGCGGAATTGAGAACGCCACTCTGACAGCCTCTAAAAGCTAGTATAGAAATATCTTTACAGTGATTACCAGTGTAAAAGGTTTGTCATCTCTGTGGTATAAACGGAATTATGATTATAAAAATTCACTTCATTATGAAAGCTCTGCGATAGAAACGGTCGCAGATTTTTTATGTTATAGCAGGTAAGCGGGGCATACGGTTCACCAGGTATTAAGTGACTGACCGCAGCCCATGAACATCTACAACATCAAAGTGCGAGATGCCTTGCCAGCTTGAAGGAAGGGGAGGTGATAAGGAGAGGATTAATCAAAGGAAGCTGGGAGGGGAGCAGGATAGGACGGGAGAAGAATTAGATGGGAATACAGGCCTCCGGGTATCCGCTCACCGTACGAAACGCAATACTGTTTCACGCCGGTTTTCTGCTAGGAAGGTGGTAATTGCACCGACCTTGGCCCAATCGTGCAATGCTCGGCTCCGACTCTTTTAAATTTAAGATTATTAATTTAGATTCTTTCAATTTAAAAGACGCAATTCGTTGTTAAATTACCGTAAGTTTATATTATACAGAAATCCGAGAAATAAGACCAAAATTAACAGAATGATGAGTGATTATTAGTATAATATACGCATAAAGGAGAATCGACCATTTTTATAAAAATTAGGTACTTTTTAACAATAGATTTATCCATAAGAGAAGAAAAAGAGATTTTTAAAGCAAGCGTAGAGATAAACAAAACTAAAATTTCTCAAAAATAATGCCTACCTCAAAAAATTTCAAATATTAAGTTAACCCGGTTAGAACAATAACAAATATTCACAGCCCTTATCCAATATAAATCCAATATTTAGTAGAGGTAGATTTAATTAAATAGAAAAGCTTTATTGGCCTCGGCATTTTTATACACGTAGGATATTAAATTTCTACGCAAGTGATTCAAGTGGAGAGCCCTCTAGAGGTATCTACCTTGTAGTTAATTGCTACTTATTGGGAAAATGCACATTGCCAAATAATTTTAGGTTGGGAAATGATTTGAGGTTACATTGTAAGTATAATAATTGGGCACTAAAATGACCTTGTTGAGGATTTTATTATCAACCGAGCGAAGCGAAGATTCAGATTCAAGATGAATAGACGATTGTATGTATTCATGTTTATATGTATGTATGTAAGTATGAAAAACTTTTATTTATCCGATCACGGTTAAATTCCATAGGCAAATAGTTTAGACAAAAGAAAATTTCGAAATTGGTACGGGGGTTACGAAGATAGGAGAATCAAATAGGTGAATGTTTGAGAATGAAATAGACGTTTTTATAGGAATATAGCCGAGTGTGGTATCATGTGGTGTGGTATGAAAGGTCTTGACTTATACATAATAACGCGCGAGGTCTAGTACTACTATTCACAACGCGCTTAAGTTTGCAATAATTTTAGTATTGGTAAGTTATATTTGGCACCGATTTTTGCCCATCATAAATAGAGCACTGACATTTTTATAACCATATATAAATTTTGATAGGAGTAACTAAAAACTTTTATTCAATATTACTACATACTAAATGAAGTTTATTTCATATAAAAAGCCAGAGTATTGACATTTTATTAAATACGTAGGATATTAAATTCGCTACGCAAGATATTCGAGTTGAGAGCTCTCTAGAGGTATTCTGTCTTGTGGTTAATTGCCACTTATGGCGAAAACGCACATTGCCAAATAATTTGAGAGGTTGGGAAATTATATGAGGTGACATTGTAAGGGGTCTCAAGTGTAGCAATATACTAAAAATTACTGTATTATGTCTTGTATGATTTTTGTAGTTATATAGAAATTATGATAGTTTAACTAATGTATAAGATTTGTATCTAATGAAAAAATTACGTTTTATAAGTATGTAATTGAAAAGATGTCATACTTTTATAATTTACTAGCTGAACCCCGCGGTTTTACCGCGTTTATAGCCCATTCTCGTGGGCTTTCCAGGATAAAAAGTATCCTATGTCATTCTCCTGGTCCTAGGCTATCTCCCTACAAATTTTCTGCCGAATTGTTTCAGCAGATCTCTAGTTATAAGTGCTGTAACAAACTCGTTTTTATTTATATATAGATACAGCTGAATACCTGTGACTTTTACAATGGATAAATTATATATTAAGCATTCCAATAGACTACCGGTAGATTTTTCCAATTATATCTTTTGTTATTGTTTCCTTCTGTTTCCTAAGTAAATACGTTATATTACTTTAAAACAAATGTTTCTTTTTTGTCTTATTTCTATTATTTATACATATTAATTAAAGTGACATTTTTGTAAATTTAAGGCCGGCCATACACATGCTGAATTTTAACAATCTGAATTAAGATTCTTAATTTAGAAAGGTCAGTTAGCCATACAATATCGGCTTGCTCCACGCACATCCTGGTTTTTAAGTTTTGAATTTCTTAGATCGACTTGTAAGGCTCTGGAATCAGATAAGACAGACATTCAACATGTGTGAGACCGGCCTAAAACATTCTTCAATTATCGACATTTTTAACTTTATTACACAGTCCAATGTACACCAACCAACAGACTTAAATGCAGGAAGAGATTTATGAATAAATAAATCTTTAGCCATGATCGCCATTCTATAACTTGTTATTCTACCTAACCTCTATAAATTCCCCATACAAGACACTTAAGATACCCATAACAGCTGAATATCGGTATTATATGAAACCCGAAACAGAAATGATATACCGTAATATATCAATTTTCCTCCTTGCTACTGATATTCTCATATCGAATCCATACTATGAAATAAAAAATAATGTCTGTGTTGTAAAAGGTATTATTTATTGGTACTCTACTAATCCTACTAATAACTTCTTTGTTTATTTTTAATATCTTAACTACTGAATGGATTTTTATTCAACCTATACTAATATTATAAAGGAAAGCCATGAATTTTTTATTTGTTTGTTTGTATCGAATAGGCTCCGAAACTACACTATATATTTGAATGAAATTTTGTACAGAGATTTTCTGAAACTCCAAGAATGTCATAGTTTTTTTCCCGAAAATCTTACGAAAACGGGATATATACGCGGGTGCATTACAAATAGTACTATTGAGTTCTCACAACGCATAGGGCCTAAACCTATTCAGAGACAATACTTGAGTGATTTGTCATTTGACGTTCGGCCGTTTTCAATATTCTATCTATCTCTTGTTTTGCTTACTAAAGTCAGACAAATCTATCTATTTGCACTTACTTTGATTTCAATATCCTAACGACGGATACATTTGCTTTGACTTTTGACTATCTCTTGTCATATAATCTGATATAACAATCTATCCATAATCATTGATACATTATTGAAAATGGCCGTAAATTAAGTCTTATTGTTAAAGGACTAAAGACGTCATTTGGAACACATTGAGAAATGTCTTACTACGTATAGTGCTACTTTACTTTCACAAGTATAGTTTGTTAATACGGGTATAACGTACTTCAATATTATTTTTAACACCATCAATCACGTGTAAGATACACACTCGTATAACCCTGTACTACTAAATCTTGCGCATTTTGATTTCCACCAGAAAAAGAAGCTTACAAGTACTAAAAGCACGGAACAGTTAAATGTAAGCTAATACTACATTAATCACCGGTCGCTGTCTGTACAATAACGCGGTTGACTTCATCTTCAAATTATTCCCTTTGTTCTTTGCTATTTACTGTTAATGTTTACGTGTGGCTCACATGATAAAAGAAAGGGATTTTTAAAAATTCAAATTCCAAAACATTAGGAATATATTATAGTTTGGTAATTTTTTTTTTTATAATAGAAGATTTTTTTTATGGCAGAGCAGGCAAAGCAGCAAGTGGGTCATCTGATGGTAAGCGATCACCGCCGCCTATGAAGACCTGAAACTGCCTGGAGTGTTACTGGTCTTGGATGGACGTATAGGTTCGTCTCTAGAAGGCCCCAATGCCAATCGAGCAGCCCAACGTCTTCTTTTTATACCTCAGAGATATTATCTGCATCATCACTGCAAAATAAAACACATTTCTTTTTTTTTCAAATATTGTAATTGCTGGTATAAGCGATCTTTTCAAATCTTTTTCAGATTGTTACGGATAAGGTTGTAGTCGTATTTTTATTCATCCCTATAAACATTGCTTTTGTTTCAGTGCAAGAATCGCTACCGCTCATACCAAACACCATACTTAAACGCCGTACATCAAGGCGTGTCGTTAAGGGCAGAAGGTGGTCCAATAAATCAGGGGACGTCGTCTGCTGCATCTAATGCGGGTAATGAATGAGATCACAAGCTTAAAACAACTGTTGAATAAAACAACAAACAATTGTTTAATGTCTACTAAACTGGGACGGCAGGACCGCCCAAAAGTAAACCCCC
>LQNK01001815.1:0-20880 GCA_001586405.1 Phoebis sennae | reverse complement strand
ACATCGCCTTAAATGAGTCAATTAATAGGGTTTTATGACAATTCTATAGTTAGTTGCTCCAAGTGGAAACAAGATTTCATAATAATTAACCCTGGTCAATATGTTATAAGTCAAAAACATAAGTAGAGTAACAATTAATAATTTGACTCTCCCCGATACTGGACATTGGCAGAATCCTTGTTACCGAGGGATGCTATTATAAGAAAAGAAAAAGAAAAAGACAACAGTATAGAAAGAAAGAAAGAAAGAAAGTTTATTCCATACACAAGGTACATTAAAATACAGATAATGAAAATAAAATGAGAAAAACAATAAAAAATACAATGCATGATAATAATAATAATATAACAATTTAAAATAATAATTACAATTAAAAACATGTAGCTAAATTGGAAGTCGACCAAAAATTACCCGTTTTCGCATTTCTCCATCAACTCTCTTCAAATGAATTTCAACTTGGCCTATTATGTGAAACTAGGGGGTCTTTCAATCTGGTAAGACTCTAAGCTATAGAAAGGCTAAAAGGAATAACTATACGTTTTTTATACTATACTCGTATTTTCTGCGTAGTTGGCTGTTCTAATTGCCAAAATCTAGTTCTATTATCCTACCAAGCAAGAAGAAGCGATTTAGCCGTCCACAGGAATAACGCCTAATACTTCACTTGCCGCAGTGTCGCAATCCATCAAACGACAGCATTAAGAATCTCAAATAATAGAAACCACCTTAAATTATCACCTACTTATGTACTATACTCGTATTTCCTGCGTAGTTTGCTGTTCTAATTGCCAAAATCCGGCTATATTATCCTACCATACGTAAGAACAAGCGATTAAGCCGTCCACAGGAATGATGCCTAATACTTCACTTGCCGCAGCGTCGCAATCCATCAAACTACAGCATTAAGAATCTCAAATAATAGAAAGCACCTGGACTTATCCCCTACTTATATACTATATTACTTATTATTTAGCTGTCCACAGGAATGACGCCTAATACGTACTATATTACCTGCGTAGTTTGCTATTCTAATTGCCAAAATTCGGTTCTATAATCCTGGTATCCTATTATATGGTAGACCATACGTAAGAACAAGCGATTAAGCCGTCCACAGGAATGATGCCTAATACTTCACTTGCCGCAGCGTCGCAATCCATCAAACTACAGCATTTATTCAGACAATTGCACCCACTGCCGTTGTTTTAGGCACGTTCCTGGCCACCAGCCAACTCTTGGATACTTCGTATTGTGTTTAATTGATTTATTGGAGTGTATGTCCGAATTTGTGTTTGTTCGGCTTTTATTAGTTTTGTGGATAATCGTTGCTCGGATTTCATGGATGGGTGCGTTTTTTGATGGGTTCTTATGTGTTAGTCGATAGAATTGGCATAATATTATAAGCCATGAAATCTATAATGAATAAAGATTTTATTTCTTTCTTCTAGTATAGCCAGCCTGAACTTTTTTGGTGCCGAAAGTATAGAACGACAAAATTTTTATGCATTCATTTTTGTAAATGTTAATACCTGAATGTAGTTAAAAAATAAATCACATTTTTCTAAAACAATAATAAAAAATAATAACTTTCTTTTGTTTCTTCGGTTTATAGACGAAATTTTTAGCTAACTGGAAGTAAAAAAACAGTAATAATATAATCAGGATCAAAACCATAACAGAAGTCGAATTTACTTAGATATAAACCATTTATTTGCCTTTGATTCCTTTAAAAGAATTGTAACAATTGAAGATCGCTTTACAAATAAAGCTTTCACCATAATTTCTGGAAATTTTGATATCGTTAAAAGCTTACACCGTGAAGGGAAACTTTTCTTTCATTGCTAAATTTTCATCTTTACGATCTGACGTCATTAAATTTTCGTGGAAACTTCAATCGTCTTTATTAATGTGGAAAAGAATTTCAACTTAAATAACCCAATTAAAATCTTTTTTGATTAGTTCCGAATTTCTTAATTGGGAATCTCTTACGTAACAAATAATTAAGATTGAATTAATACTTTCTATTTTATATTTGGACTCTATTGCGATATTTCAAAATTTAAATTCAAATTCAAAATATTTTTTTTCAGTAATTTTATTAAGTCATCAAAAATGTCACATAAAAATAAGTTAGAGCGTAATGTAACTAATACATAATTGGGAATTTAATACTACCTATGTCTAATGATAATATCATGTCAATTTAAAGTTGAATTCAGGTCGGTCAAAAGTTTGACCAGTGAAAACCAAAAAATGCTTTCTGGTTTTCAACAACTGATCTTTATTATATTTAATGCAACATATACTAATTAAAAACAGAGTTGGTTTATTTGAAATACATCGCGTCAGAAACAACTGGTCCGATTTAAAAAATATATTTTACACAGATCATAAATTGAGGAAAGAAATAAGTAATAGAAGTGAAACCGTGCGTAACAATATAATTAGTGACCGTAATTGCTTAAAAAATTTAGTTATTTAACTATTTTTACACACTTCTATAAAAACGAACGCGAAAATTTATAAGAAATAAACGAAATCGTTGGAACAGCTTCCTTTTTTTATTTGTCTATTAATTTATTTATTTAATTGGTATCGAATTAAAATATTCTCGTTTAATATAATATAGACTAACTTTCCCGATCAATAAAAAAAATACATAGAAAACAAACTTTATTAAAATTGCAAAGTCAATTCAAATTCGCTGAAACAGCATCTAATGCACTTAAAGAATTAAATCACTTAGATATCCGGAAGAGTCCCAATTAATTGATCTGCTTGGACTGGCGCCAGCAGCTTGAGCTAACACTGACATTCAACTGACATGAGTTTGGGTGAACAGCCAAAAACAAGTCGTTACAAGTTGATAGTTAAGGATAGTGAAAACTGTACTTTATATTTAAACAAATTATTGCTTGATTTATAAGTGTACAGACAGATAATATAGTAAATACTTTTTTATGATATTAAAGCCCTTTTACTATTTAGTTTTGACACTATATTAGAGATACGCCGGGCTGGCTTGCGAATCTCCACAGAGGATATTAAAAATGGCGGCTCGGGAATAGTAATGTAGGGAATTTGTTTGCTGTAGACCTACTGGTGATGAAGGAAACGATGTCATATGTAAATAGAAGTATAATATAAAGCGTTCCGACCACGCTTAAACTTCTGACTGTACATAAATATTAATAAATACCCACCTCGCAAACTAATAAGCAATTTTACAAAAAATTGTTGGAAAACAATGAAAAATTCTTTCCCGATTTCGTTATATTATCTTGTTGTGGTCGGAAAATTTAGATCGGGATATAATTCCTAGGGATATAATTATATTACGGCTTTTTCTATCTTACTGCGACATATACATAATAAGACTTAACTTTCTTCAAGCCGGCTAGGTGTCTGCTACACTGAGGATGCAGTCAACATCAGGTGAACCGCAAGCTCCTCTTGCCTGCTGTTACATAAAAATCCCTTTAAAAGTTATGGCACCACAACACTGCCGTTAAGAAAAAGAATTGAGTTGACTTCATTCTGCCGAACTCTAACCAATCATCGGTTAGTAACCTTCAATAATTTCAAACCAAATATAATTTTTTCCTATATAAAAACTAGACACCCAGGAACTAGGTTAAAAGATAAATTAAACAGTCGCCTATTAACAAGTGAAGGGGTGCCTCGAGGGTCACTTGGGATGTTGGCAAGGAACCCGTTGTATCTTTAAAAAATTCCGTTTGATCTCGCGCGATAATTATTTAGGTTAACGGTATAATGAGGTTAGGGGTTTTTTTACGGTCATTGCATTTGAGTTTAATTTTTATGATGCAAAGGTCATGGGCGAGTTCGAAATTCAATGATTTTTGAGCCTTTGTTCTCAAGAAAACATTTGTGGCATGGAAGTAAAATATAGGCAAGCGAGTTGGGCGTCGCGGTTTCACCCACTATTATCCAGTTCAATTCAGTTCAGTTCAGAGTTCTAAAATTTTAATTATCTCTATTGTAATGTATTAAAATTTTTACAATATTTCATCAAAATCAGTTTAGTGGTTTAGGCATGTAGAGGAAACCGACAGAGTTACCTTTGCATTTATAATATTAGTACGAATTAAGAGATCGTTACGGAAAGAATATAGAATACTAGCCACCACCCGCGGATTCGCCCGTTACTTTTGAACTAAAAGCAGCCTATGTGTTATTCTTAACCCTTACCTATATGTATACCAATTTTCATCATAATCGGTTAATAAATAATAAAAAATAAATAAATAAGTTTTAGCGTAAAAGAGTAACAAACATACATACATACATATATACATTCTCACCAACTTTTGCATTCATAATATTAGCAGGATACAACGTTCAAAAGTACAAAAATTACAGAAAAAAATTGTTTTTGAAACTTCACAATGAAGTATAAATCGTCTAAATACATTAAATTATTTTAATGTATTTAAAAGTTCTGCTTTATATTTTCTAAAATATCCTTTAAAGAACTAAAATTAATTTGACCCCAGTTTTTCATTGTAGCACACATTTAAAATTTCATGTGAATGAGTGAACGTTAGCCACCATTAAAAACCTGAAAATAACGACCTCAAATTAATCTGAAAATTCCCAACAATAAATCCCATAAATGCAACGACGTCATCGAGGTGGTAACATTATTAATGACACCGTTAATAGCTTAGTTAATCACCCAGTTACGTGACCAAAAGTCATTAATAAAAATACAGGTGTAGTATTAAATGAAGCAGTCATAAATTGTGGAATATTTTTGGTAAGTCTGAATTTCTGAATCAACAACTTTTGAATAACTGAAACTCGGAGAATAGTTTACGAGGCTAAAATAATTCAAGACCAGAGGGATATTTATACAATGAGAAACAAATTGTTAGATTTTACTTTACTATCTGGTTAAATTGCAAATTCATTGGATTATTGAAATGGCCCGATTTATATCCATTATTATGAAATTTTTCATTATTACGTCCGTGTTTTTTTCTTAATCCTCTGTAACTTGCCATCCTAAATAGTAATTATTTAGGACCATTCATCTATTCAACACTAACAATAAAAAAATCCTTACTTATTTCTAACAGTGAATAATATTCAACATTAACTTCTGTCTAGGAAATAAAATGTTAGACGATATTAAGCACACATGAATAAAAAACACTACACCATCTATTCCCAAACTAAGGAAAGCTTGTACTATGGAAACTAGATTAGAGATAAACATACATAAACATACTTTTTTTGTACCACCCAGACAGTAGAAAGTCACAATGTTCATCACAAAATAATTTTTACTCGTGGTAATCGAACCCAAGCCCTACGCAATATACCATTGCTGTATCCACTGCCATCTAAAAATTCAGTCAGTCATAAAAATTCAATTCAAGACATCAAAATCGTATAATAATAAACATCAAACAATTCCAAAATATCACAAAACTATCAAGAAACATTTTATCTTCTCCATCTTTAACGACCATTTCATCCTTATGCAGTTTCTCTATGACGTCCAATTTTCTGGTAGACAATATAGATAGAACTCCTTCCATAGTCTCGATGCACGTTGGTAAGATTTGCTGTGGGGGGAGGGCGAAGCCATGCTGGCCTTCGTCACGTAGCTCAAATGTTAGAACATACCTAGAACATTATACAAGTTTATGAAGTTACTTAAAACTTTGCTTGCGTTAAAATTGGGGTATTTGGCCGAGCGAAGCGAGATTCAGAGTTGAGATGACCGGGCGATAGTATGTTTGTATGCGAGTATGAAAAGCTTTGTTCGACGGTAACTCGAGTATTGTTAATCCGATCTTGATTAAATTTCAAAATTGTGGAGTTTGAAGGTGTGCGGGATCCGTAAGGGGGTTACGAAGGTAACTGCCAAAGTCAAGTTGTAGTGTTTGTCTGAAAAAATCTGAATAGTTTTTCCAATTTTGACAAAATCTTGTAAGCAAATATAGGTAAAGAAATATCCTGAGAACAAAAATGAGTGAAATTGGTGAGGGGTAACGAAGATAGGATGGATGATATATGAATATAGCCGAGTGTGGTATCAAATGAAAGGTCTCGATTTATACATTACAATGCGAGGTCTAGCTCGGAGTGAGCCACTATTAACAAAAGGTTTAAATAATATCAGTGTCTATAGATCAATAAACGGTTTTTGTAATTTCAGCAAAATCTATTTTATTTTTTATTTTATAGCAGGCGATCCACCTGATATACTTAAAGCGCTTGGCGCCACCCAGAGGCACCAACGACTTCTTTTCAGTAGTTGTGTACGTAATTAGCATACAAACATCTTAAATTTCATAACTGTACTATTACTTGGAAATAGATTAGATAGTAAGAAAAAATAGGGGTACAAAAATGTCTTACGGAACTGCAAAAGATTTTTTTACCCAGCACCCGCTCACTCCTGATGTCATGTAACCTGAAATTTAAATATATTATAAAATAGTTGAACTCAAAAGTTTGTAATCTACACTAACAATACCACAAAAAACAATACCACATTGTATCAAAGCTTTTTGAAAAGAGCAACTATTCGAGTTCCTTGCCGGTTCTTCTCGGTAGAGACAGCCTTCCGAATAAATAAAAAAATATATTATTATGTAAATGTATACGACGTTCTAAAAGCGCCTCGAAAGAAGCCAATTTGGAAAATAAACGTTTTGATTTTGACTTTGACTTTAATATTATAAAGAGGAAAACTTTGTTTGTTTGTCATGAATGGACTCAAAAACCACTGAACCGATTTTAAAAGTTCTTTCATCATTCGAAAGCTTCATTATCTACGAGTAGTTTATATAGGCTATATTATTTTTAAGGATACGAGAGCGAAGCCGCGCGGATCAGCTAGTCACACATAAAATAGTTGAACTCAAAAGTATGTAATCAATTATAGAGAACAATAAAGCATGTATTGGTTGAAAGCATGTATTTCACATCATTTGGGCTTGAGGTTTCAATCGCACTAGTTTTTTATATATTATAGCTGTCATATAGCCTATGTTACTCATTTAAGATGCAGCTTTAAATGATGAAATTGGCCTTATTGTTTTTGTCTAAAAATTAAAAACATACATACAAAAACACAAATGTATCCTGTTTTTAATATTGGTATCGATTTAATGACATCAGAGTCATCTAATATACTCTACGTATCTTTTAACGTCGCCAATGATAGTCTGGCGACGATGGTTCAATGATAATGGTATACAACGATGATATGATCTATCATATCATCGTTGTATATCATTATCATTACCATTATCATTACTGTCTATAGTAGATATGTAGTAAATACTAATGATAATTTATTATGATAAAAATAATAAATACGAATCATTACCTACTGTATCATAAGCCGTGCCAACTGAATATTGAGTGCCATACTTCGATCCTATACGTTGAGCTGCTTTTAGACCGATTTGATGCTGTAATATTAAATGTAATATTATTACAAAACTACGAGAGAGATAAATACTACGAGAAAAATTTTGAGTACAAAAATGAGCGAAATCGGTAAAAGGGTACCGAAGATAAGGAAGGTGGAATAGGCGTTTTTCACATGAATATAGCCGAGTGTGATATGAAATGAAAGGTCTTGATTTATACATTCCTACGTGGGCTAGCTCTCTAGCTTGGAGTGAGCCACTAGTCTTACAAGGGATAACTCAACAATATTCTGTTTTTGCAGTAAAACACACGTTAAAAGTTAAGCTATAGATTGCGTTTTATTCTGCTAGAAGGCAGACAAAGTTTACAAAAAAAAAGTCTGTAATAATTAATGACCCAGAATTTATTTGAGCTTTTATATTTAAATATTAATCAAATATTATCCTAATAAGGCGCAAAAATCTTTCAGTTTCAACATGTCTATTTGATTTTGAAACCACAGGGCTCGGCTAGTGTTGAATAATTACATATATTTTTAAGGGTGTTAGTCTGAATCTTGCCCCTTATAGAGGAAATTAGGAAAAATAAAATAAGTTCAACACTTAAATTAGTTTAAAACTGCCACAATAGTTTATGATAATTTGCCTTTGAATTGTTTCAATGACTTCGTTCTATTTAGTTTCAAAGTGAATGCTTTCGCACTATTTAAAATGCAAATTAATTATTATTTAAGATGCAAATTTTATACTTTTAAACTATAACTAGGCTATGTCCCACAGTTTCACCCGCGTATATCTGTTTCACCGTTCCCTTACGATTCGTTCAAAAACATTTCTCAGCGGATGCCTTTGTCATAACATCTACCTGCATGCCAAAATTCAGCACGAGCCGACAAGCGGTTTGGGCTCTGCGTTGATAGATCTTTGAGGTTTATACGTAAAGATTACATATATACTTTTTTGAATTTAACTGTGCTTTAATAATATTGTTTTTTATTTCACTAAATATTGAACGTTTGTCAAATAACATATTTGTCAGTACTATTACATGAAAGTGTTAATGAAACATTTCGATATGTACCACAGCCTCATAATTTTCCGTATGCTTCTTCGAATGCGTATACGGTATGATGATATACTGTCCGTACGCGTGGAAGGCGAGGTAGAACTTGAGGTTTTTACTGTTGGCGTTCACAAAGTTGCCCATGGCTTGAGACTCCGGCTCTGAGAATGCCCTGGGACCACAATAGGTCTCGCTGTATTTGTCAGCACTTACTCCGATGGCTGTAACAATTTATGATAAGTAGTTTACATTTACATCTTTTATGTCGAAGCAGGCAATGCAAACGATTCTCCTTATGTTAAATGACTCTTGCAATCTACGAATATCGTCAACAACAGAAAGCCCCAAGTGCATTGCCAGCTTTAAGGCGCAATTACATAAGTCGATAATAAGTCATGCAAACTTATAGCATGCATTACTTCGAATGCGACTTCTTGCGAACACTGGATCCGATTATGCCAATGCAAGCGGTATGGCATACGTTACAGAAATCGCACTCCGCATGCAACTTTTAACACTTTTAACGAAAAAGAGGATGGGGGAAAGAAGAATAGGAGGAAAACGCCTCTCAGGCTCTTTGTGAAATTATGCCCAATACGTGCCAACGCAATGCGTGCCTTCCATTCTTATTATTTTAGTATATTTTTCTACTCTTCAATTTATTTTGTTACCCATAGTATTTGTTCCTAACTATAATTTACTTTATATTGACCGAAACAAATTAACCTTGAAAAAAAACTATTTACAATGTGTATGAAGGATTTATTTTTCAAAATACAGTATCTAAACACCCATAAAAATTAAGAATTTTGAAAATACAATTAGGAAAAAGATACATAATTATTATTAAACTCTCAAAATTCGATAACACTGAAATCTAATCAAATTTATTTGGACAATCATATAAGTAGGTATTAAATTAATGTCCTTTATTAACGGCATTTCCCTAGATAATATAAAATAATTAAAAAGATCCAGACCATTGATAAAATATTTTTAGACCCTGATTTCATACCATGAGGATAAAATTTAAATAATAATTTAATCTGACTGTAAGAAGCATAATCGTATCTGTAGATAAAAGATAAGAGATATACATGGTAAGAACTTACTTCCAAACGCGATACCAAAATTTCGGTTTAAATCCACTTGATTCATATTTTTACGATGCATTCTATCCTAAAAGATAAACAAACATGAACTACAGTTTGAACTATTATAATAAAGTATGAATTATGTGTCATAGATTATATAGAATGCATGTGTTAATAATTTTAAGGAGAGGTATGACAATGGTTATAAAATACAGGGTGTATTCTAAGATACACCTTTTTAAGTATTCAAAATTCAGGGGCTCATTACAAACAGAATTGTAAATTGAACGTGATCCACTATAATAAATATGTACTACCTATATTACACGATAAATAAATGAATTTATAATAATATTTATATTACTACTTAAGAGGGCGCATTCCAACATTGCATTTTTAAACATTTGTGAAACCAACTTAAAAATATTTATGTTCGCAAATTTTGTACGAAAATAAATTATACAAGATCAAATAAGATCTAATGCAAACTAGATAAAGCCATAATATAAACTCATGTTTTAAAAAATAACAATAAATAAAACATTGTGCATTTCCTGTCCCATTTTTTACCTTTAGAGCAAACTATGAAATTATACTATCTGACTCTTTGAATACATCGGCATGAAACCGAATACAAAATTTAATTTAAAAGACAATGATCATGTATTGAAATCTCACCGTGGTGTGCGTATAATCGTATCCATCTGGGTTCATAACTGGTACAAAATACCACTCATACATCAGCGCCACACCTTTCATCGTCTCATTCCGTTCTGGAGCCAGGAGTATCTGGTGGATGAAGTACGTGACGAACGCTGGTGCTATCCATTCTCGAGCGTGAATCCCACCTTCGACTATCACTTTTGGTCTAAGGAAAAGTCAGAAATAACTCTGTATTCAATGCACCAGTTTGATATTATAGTTTTAATATTTACAATACAGATAACTTGTGTATACCTACAGCCTTATCGTTAATATGCGACCACGGGCATTCACAAATGCGAATTCGATCGGAAAGTATCAAAATTCGGAACAAAATTCATACAAATTTTGACGTCTTCCTACCGACCCGAATCGGATTTGTGAATCCCTGTAGCCTTAACCAGGCAATTCGTGGTTTATTAATATGAGAATAAATATTAATAAATTAATATATTGAATATGTGTACTCAATAAAGATAATAACAAACGATCATGACCTTCTAAATGACTTTCAAATAACTCAATTTTCTTTCTAACCTTAAGGTCTGGATGACATTAAATATTTTACTACATCACCATTTCATATAATTTTATTTCATTCCTACTTTATATTACCATTGATTATAACTCATTCTTTAACAATGTGTGCCCCAGCGGTTTCATTATTATTTTTTATTACAGTGATATCAATAGACACATTTTTATACCTTTTCTTAGGCCCTGGATGTGCTATCCTTGCAACCAGAATCTTCCTGTTCTCCACAGACTTTCCAATACTGTAGACCTTCATAATTTTTGGGTACTGCGTCTCCAAGTCTCGGAGCCATTCATAGATGTCATCCAAACGGAAGAAACTGGTCCAATCATATGAATCCATGTTGCGACGTATGTAGGATTTCACTGTTTGCATTTCTAATGCTCTAAAAATTAGTTTTACCAAAGAAATTAAGAATGGATTTCAAAAATCCGTGACATGCAAATGAAATTTAAAAAAAAAGTTAAGTGAAAATTGACGCTTACCCGCTGTTATATTAAAAAAAATACACTTTAAAGATGATTTCATCTTTATGCCCCCCAGGTTAAACAAGAAAATCATATTATGTATATTTTTACTAATAGTAAATAAATATTCTGGGACATTTAACACAACGCCATTTAGTCCCAAACTAAGCAAAGCTTGTTCTATGGAAACCAGGTAACTGATAGACATACTTAAACATATTTTTTATTGTAAATACATACATATTATAAATACAAAAACTCCCAGCCAGTAGATAATTTTCTACTCGTGGGGATCGAACCAATAGCCTTCGGCGCCATAGATCATTGCCACATCCACTACGCCAATTGTCAAAATTCTTTATCACATGAAGATCTCCCTGTTTTAAGAACACAGCAACACCGTCCAAGTGTAGATTAGCCGACTCACCAACTAAGCAGTTTTTTCTACCAATTGTATCATGATTAAAACTAACCTTTGAACATCTTCCATAATAGTAACGAAATACACGCCTTGTAATTTAGCTCGTCTCAAAAAATCAGGCGTATGTTTGGGCGATATAATAAACTCAACAGGCCGGTAGACCTGCCCCGGTAACCTCCAATAATTAACATCATACATCTGAGTTAGATTCTGGAAAAATTCCAAATGTGCCTCTTCTACTGGAATTCCTCGTATCAGAGAGTAATTTTTATATTTCTTTGCACAGGTCACAATATTGAATATAAATAGTAAAGTTGTAAGTATTTGTTTAAATTCCAATCTCATTGTTATTACTTTTCATTTATAAAAACGTAATTTTGTCTTGACCTCACAGATTTCATGGTGTCAAATTTGACGATTGCCAATACGTCACGTCTTTTCAAACAACAACATTTTAGTTTTATCGCAGAGTTTTATTGAGTCAACAATGTAATGTTAAGGACAGGTATACATTGTATGAAATTCCTAGAGAATGTGTTTGAAATATTAACTTTCGTTATACATCTATACTAATATTATAAAGAGGAAAGATTTGTTTGTATTGAATAGGTTCCGAAACTACAAGACCGATTTGGATGAAATTTTATACAGAGATTCTTTGAAATCCCAAGAATGACATAGAATAGTTTTTATCCCGAAAATCCTACAGGAATATACGTGGTAGCTCAGCTAGTTTTTATAATAAAACTTTTTCTTACAAAATATAATAAATATTAATAAATATTCTCGGACATTTAACACAACGCTATCTAGTCCCAAACTAAGCAAAGCTTGTACTATGGAAACTAGATAACTGATAGACATACTTAAACATACTTTTTTTTTTTGTAAATACATACATACTATAGATATTAACACCCAGACAGTAGAAAATTACAATGTTCATCACATCATAATTTTCTACTAGTGGGAATCGAACCCACACCCTCCGGCGCAATAGACACTGACGTATCCACTGCGCCAACCGAGCAGTCGAAATAATAATAACTACATTTTATTATATCCAATAAATAAACTTACAACATTTGTAAAATAAAGAAAGAAATATTTAATTAAATCAGCATATCCATATAGTAAAATTTGAAATATATAAAGTCAATAAAGAAAAAGATGTGTTCATCCAAAATCAAACCAATCGACCAAAGCATCGGATAAAGAAAAAAGACACGTTAACATTACAAAATATAATTCAAAAAGCACAAAACAATACAAAAAGAGGTACATCTCAAATCAGTCGCTTCACTGAAGAGTATTGGAGCGACGCGCCTGTGCCTGGCTGTCATGAGCTCCAGCAGGCCGGTGTACATCTCCTTGCAGGTGACCTGGATCTGGTCGGAGGGGAGAGCATACCCGTAGGTGCCGTTGTCCCGGAGGAGGAAAGTGATTACGAACCTGAAAGGCAAGTTTACTTCGTGAAGAGTGCACTCATAGTTCTTATATACTCATGGTTATTTTTTTAACTAAATTATTACAAATTTCTATCCGTAACCTCACTCGCATTATTTGACTATATATAAATAAATTTATCCCATCATCTAATCTTAAGTTAATAACCCATTTATATACGAAACTTCATCAAAATCGGTTCAGTAGTTGTGATGTGATCAACACACAAACATCTAAATATCATTGATGATGTCAAGAGAGTATGATTTGTTTATGCATCAATACTCATACTTATTTGATTCTCATTAGGTATGAGAAATATATCAAGTCGTTTAAATCTAAATTTTTGGATTAATAAGTGTCCTACTTGACTTTGTGATTTTTCTTTACCCACGACGCGCTGTCACCGGAAATTCTATAGCCTGCGAACATAACGATGCTGAAATAACAAATCTAAGAAATGAAATTAACAAGGACTCAAATATATCAGAAAGTTAACTTTGTTACTAAAAAAATGCTACAAGAGATAGATAATGTTCAAGACAAAATTAATAACGATAGCAAAATAGAAACGATTAAAATCAATATCTTTTTTTATAATTAAAATTGTCGCTTATGTTAAAATCGTATAATATAAAAAGAAATAAAAAGACATTTATTCAGCAATAAAAAAATGTAACAAATAAGCATAATCGATAATTAAAGATATTTTTAAATGAGTGTGGTTTTAAAATGATTCCAAACAATTAAAAAAAATTCTTCCAATTCACAATAAACATTTAAAAAAAAATTAAAAATATGTATTGTCCTAAAGATATTACAAACACAGAAAAAATTACAAAGAGTAGATATACATTCAATTACTAAAAAAATATACAGTGAGGCCCAAACTAGGCTGTTGCCTATGTCTTGGGTCCTCGCAGTAAGAGTAAATAGGATTCCATCCTACTACTATTATAAAGGCGAAAGTTTGTAAGTATGGATGTATGGATGTTTGTTACTCTTTCACGCAAAAACTGCTGAACCGATTGTGATGAAACTTGGTATACATGTAGATAAGGGTTCAGAATAACATATAGGCTACTTTTAATCCCGGAGTTGCCATTTCATCAGAAGTTACGCGGGTGAAACCGCGGGGTACAGCTAGTCTAAACTATGAGTAACTAGGTACGTACGAGTAAATAGTATTACATCAAGGTGTTTGTGTGTTAGTGTGTTTAGTTTCAGTATTGCAATTGCAATGTGCATTAAAAATATAATAAGCCATACCGAGTGTGTCGTATATCGTTCCCACACCGTACTTGACGCCGCTCAATTTGTACATTTTCAATATTGCTTGTTTCCCATAATTTTCCTGAAACGTGATTCGGTTTTCAACATTGGCATGAATATTCTAATCGGGTGCCGCGATTCAGCGTTTTGATTTTCTTCATTTAGTCAAAAAAATATTCGCGGTTCGTTACTGATTTTTCAATTTATTCAATATGGCGGGAAATTTTCGAAATGTCACGTTGATTGGTGTTTATTTAAAAGTGAGCGTAGATGTGATGTTTCTATCTAAATCAGGTATAACTTTATCTTGTAAACTTATTTAATTTTTGGAGGGATTCAAATTTTCATCCTGAGAATAGTAGATATGTAAAGTTTTCCATTTGTATAAATAAACTTTAAATATCTACATATTTGAAACCGCGTTCATAATACATACATCAAGGTTAAACTTTTTCTATCTTGTAGTTTTATTTAATTTTAGCATGGATTCAAATTTGCATCCTGAGAATAGTAGATATGTA
The DNA here is from genome assembly GCA_001586405.1 of Phoebis sennae. Classification (NCBI taxonomy): domain Eukaryota; kingdom Metazoa; phylum Arthropoda; class Insecta; order Lepidoptera; family Pieridae; genus Phoebis; species Phoebis sennae. The sequence continues at coordinate 5,947 of LQNK01001815.1, read as the reverse complement.
AAATTTGCCATTCGTATAAATAAACTTTAAATATCTACATATTCGAAACCGCGTTCATAATACATAGATGTTATAATAAAAAATATGATAAATATATATTAAAAATATGTTGACCATATTTATAAAAATCTGCATAAAATTAGATAACTACGTTTCAAAATGACTTTGTCTGTTGACTTATGCCAATATTGATCGATATTATTGATTTATTACAGCGATAATAATTAATCCTGTCGATAATGCCATAATACTAAAGGATTTATTTAAGAAAAGTATAAAATTAAAAAAGATTGATTAATGAATGTTATTATAAAATGTTTTCATATTGTTTCTCCTGTTTTATTCAGATATGGTTCTTAGAAGTTAAAAAAATATTATTACTTTATTCAGTATAGCTCTCACACTTAGTAGCGTATATCACACACACTCACTAGCGTCTATCTGTAATCACAATCAACATTTCAAAGCTCACAAGGCTACGTAAACACATACATTTCTCAAAAATTACAATTTGGGCATCTTCCACATGACGTGAGCAGCTTCATTCAAATCTCTCCCATTGTCTGTGTCGACGCGCGAAATTCTCATATTAAGGCATTCTCATGTGTACCTAATATGAAATTTTTACATCTAACATTCCAATTTAAAAATACACATTAGCTAATGTCTATGAAAACGTTGTCGCAACAATATATATTTAAAATTAATTCCATCGCACATACAGATAAATCGATAGATGGTAGAATCGAGATACGGAACGGTGTTATGTGTGACTGTTTCAAACTAGTAACATTGAACACACACACATTTACGATTACAAGCGTCTGAAATTACATTGATACAGCAATCAAAATCTCCAACTATATCACAACACTTTACCTACATATAGCTTACATGTGTAATCACGTTAACATACCCAAAGCACACAAGGCTACGTCAACACATAAATTGTGTCCATAAATTGCAACTTGGGCATCTTCCACATGACGTGAGCAGCTTCATATAAATCTCTCGCATTGTCTGTGCCGACACGCCAAATGCGCAAATTAGGACGGTCTTATGTGTACGTTTCAATTTCGCGTGTTAAATTATTGAAGTTATTAACGTTGAATTTGAAATATTCGCTTGCTTTGTTTTGAGATTACAACATGCATTGTCATGTTGTAGTGAAATTTTACTCTCCTTTAAAATTACTGTAAAGTATTTCGCATGTTGATGTTAGAGCAAGGATAATATGTATTTATTGAATTTAAAAGTGATGGTAACGTTAATATTTGTCACGTAATCCAATAAAATAGCAAACGTAGTTGAATTAATCTAAGAAATAATTAACTTACTAATAAGACTTGCATTTTTATACTATTAAACTGGAATCTATATCATTACTGCACTAATCACATTAATCATCATATTATTAAAAAGATAATAAATTTTTAAGAATGAAACCATTCACAAAAAATACCGCATTTAAGTTTCCTTCACAGATTAGAGAATAAAAGGATGGAGTATTCCAAAGACTTGAGTGACGCTAACTACCCGTATGTACATGTGCATCTGTGAGTGAAATTTGAAAATTACTAAGCCCTCGGAACGTGTCGTGTCAAACTAGACGAAAATTTTTGTATTTACTTTTCAAGTTTGTATTTGCTTTTCAGCGTCACTCGAGTCTTCGGCCGCACTCCATCTGTCTTTTAATTTTCCTTATTTACTAAACCGATCAACATAAATCATAAGAACGTTAAAAATAAACACACTCATACCATTTCTGAGAAGTTCTCCACGTGCCTCACCCTATCCGAGTACGGCAGCAGGAACTTTTGTCCGTACGAGTGAAACGAGAAGTAGAAATTAAGGTCCTTCCGGTACAGGCCCACGAAATCCGCGAGGGCCCTTGATTCGGGCTCTGAGAAGTAATTTGGCCCACAATAGAAATCTTTATTCGGCTCTTTACTGCCACCATGAGCTGTGAACAAGCGTTTAAATCTCTTGTTAAATAATTTATTAAAATACTAGCTGTACCCCGCGGTTTCACCCGCGTAACTTCTGATTAAATGACAACTCCGGGATAAAAAGTAGCCTATATGTTATTCTGAACCCTTATCTTTATGTGTACCAAGTTTCATCACAATCGGTTCAGTAGTTTTTGCGTGAAAGAGTAACAAACATCCATACATCCATACATCCATACATCCATACTTACAAACTTTCGCCTTCATAATAGTAGTAGGAAATAATCTCCAAGTACTGAGATGTAAGTCGAGTTGATCCTTTCTAAGTAGTTAATAACATGCTTAAACTCCAATGGAAGGAGAGAGTGATAGAATTATCAAAGGATATCTCAAAGTTAAGCATGAATTGGGTATTTAGACATAAAACTATAGATAAACTCATCCACGAAGTCCTAGCCCACTATTCTTCTCAATCATTAACAGTTTATGTATGAAAGTTTACACTCATTACCGGTGTTTGCACACGCATACTAAAAGAAATAGACAAATGAGGATAAAGCATTCCGATCATAGTAGAATATTTCAAGTTTAAAAATTGGTGGGATGCGTCGTCACGGATGGCACTATTTATATCAGCCGTTGATACAAAAAATATAGTTAAGTTTAATTTGTAAGCAAAAACATAAAACATATTTGAATAAACTTTCGTGACTTACAACAGAAATTGTAGTCGAAATTCCTGTTCAAATCAACCCCAGCTGTGTTGTTAGATTGTATGTTTCTATTGTTTCTCCACAAGCGGTCCTGAAAGAAAATATATATGAGCGACAAAGACTTTAATATAAAATGAGATAAATTTTCATAGCTTTTATGTACCGTTATAAGCCATATATTTAAACACTATCGGTCTTACCACAAAAACTTATTTAGACGTTAATTTAACAGCTTTTTAGTAAAACATTGTCTTATAATTAAAATACGTGTCTAACAATGGTCTAAGCTTTTAGTGTTTGATGTTTAGATAGTGTCTAAGCAGCGTCTATGTCTAAAGGTCTATCACGAAACAACCTTTTGTAGTAACGTATTATTAAAACAGTTGTTGATCATATTATCTTGAACTTTTTTGTAGTAAGACCGTAAAAAATTTTTCTAACTAATAAAAATTTCTGCCAAAGAATAGAACCGACTTCCTCACTCTAAAAAGTAAAAAATAACTTTTATTTCATTTTTGTTGAAATGTATAGTCGATGCAAAATCTTGTTAAATTGAAATTAGATAAGGGCACCGACTTGTATACATTTCAACAAAAATGAATTAAAAGTTTTTTTTATACTTTTTAGAGCGAGGAAGTCGGCTCTATTTTTTGGCAAAAATTTTTATTTATCCCTTTTTAGTGTCCTGTGAAGGGTAATCACATCATCTAGTCACAATTCATTGATATATACATCATTAAACCTTAAACGCGGAGCTTATTCCGTTGATTTTCGAGGAGTTCCCTGGAATATCTTCCACATGGATGATCAGACTTGAACAAAATTTCTATAGGACCACACTGGAACTTTACTCTTTCGAATGCAAAAAGAATTTTCCAAATCGGTCCATAAACGCCGGAGATATGCGGTAACATACATAAAAAAATACGATCGAATTGATAACCTTCTCTTTTTTTTGAAAGTCGGTTAAAAAGTAATGCGTGAACATTACTTTTTCTCTATAGAATTTTATAGAAATTAGGAAAGTCACTCCTTATCATAGAGCAAAAGCTTTCCCAACCACCAAATTTCCCTATCTAAAATTATTATGTATAATTAATACCAGCCAATACTTACAACTTTCATGCTATAATCATATCCGTCAGGATTCGCGACTGGTATCAGTAACCAGTGAAACCTTTTAGAAACACGTTTCAATTTACTATTACGTGATTTATCCGCTTTAATCAATTCATTAGCGAGGTATGTAACAAATTCTGTTGTGATCCATTCATTGCCGTGTAAAGCCGCTTCAACGATCACTTTGGCCTTATTCGTGGGCCGACTTATACTGAATGCTAGAATCTCTCTCCCTTCAGCAGTTTTACCGATGGCTTTTAATTTCACTATTTTGGGGTATCGGGCTGATATATCTGCCATCCATTGGTAGATGTCTTCTAATGAATGGTAGTAGTCCCACGAGTAAGAGTCTACTCGTAGACGCATGTACCTTCGAACGATTTGGTCATCGAATTGTCTGTAAGTTTCGAAATATATTTAATATAGCATGAATATTTTAAACATCTTTGAGTCTTATTACACCTCAACTTAATGCAGCTAATTACTTTTTGTCAATAATTAATTGAAGGGTCTACAACTTTTTACACCCTTATGACTTTATCTTTGAAATACTATTAAACTGATAACATGAATTGAATTATATATTAAAAATGAGTGCAAATTATTTTTACTTCTGAATATTCGACGAAAGCAGTCTCGAGCTCATGCCGAAATGTGACAATCTCTCCTTGAATAGCGCCAGGTCAACGGGATTCACTAAAACCTGGACATCAGAGAACAACTTGTAGGGTCTCCTCCAAAACATTACATCCATATACTTCTGACTCTCGAGGTTCTGCAGAAACTTCAACTGATACCGTTCGAGTGGAACCACGTTATACAAACTGTAGTTGTCATATCTCCTGCATGTACAAATTCTGAGATTGAATATAAAGATGAAACAAGCCAAATAATAAATGTTCATTTTTGAAATCGTGGTGTAACTATAGTTTTGACAGATGTGATAATGTTCGATGTTTCTGACGTTGACATTGTGAGTTTATGAACAGAACAACGAAAAGAGGAATTATCAACACAGTACTGCCATTTATTTATTTATTCTTAACCTAGAAAGTTATACAAAGCAATATCACAAATGTAAATGATAGCTTAATAGAGTAGCAAGGATAAATTATTTTAAATAAATAAATATTCAAGGATAAAATTCAATAAATAAATAACACTACGCCACTAAATAAATAACACACAAACCTAGCAAAACTTGTACTATGGACACTAGATAGACATACTTAAACATACTTTTTTTTTGTAAATACATACATACTGTAGATAGATAAACACTCAGACAATTGAACCCACACCCTACGGCGCCACAAACCATTGTCACATCTACTGCACCACTCGATCGTCATTTTGATTTGATGAAGTAAAACAAATTATGAACCGTATTTTTGTCTGTTAATTATTGAGATAAAAAAACGGTTCGAAATTTGTAATGTTAGTAACGTTTAGCAATTCACTGCAATACCATTTGAAGCCCATACAACTTATAGCTCTAAATAAATTATCACATGTTACATAGATATTTACTATTTACTGTTTACTATTACGGATCTAATTTGCATACATGAATCAAAAACTCCATAATCTTGTCCCGTTGTCCAAAACTTAACCGCCCTTATTAAATCTGTACAATCTGACGGAGGACCAAATTTATGTAGTGGATATAAATTCTCCTTATTACAGGACCGAAACCCTAATAATATTAAATGAATAGCGTGTAGTGAATGTAAGGCGAAAATATTTAAGGTTATTTTGCAGTTGAGGATTGGACATCGTTCGTAGTAATAGTTAATTTTGATGACATCTATCTTTTCATAAAATATTCATAGCTAGCTGCGTCCCAGGGCTTCGCTCCCGTGGGAATATCGGGATGATGTATAGCCTATTAATAGCCTTTCTCGATAAATGGGATATCTAACACTAAAAAAATTTTTCGAATCGGACCAGTAGTTCCTGAGATTACCGCGTTCAAACAAACTCTTCAGCTTTATAATATTAGTAAAGACAATAATTAAAATATTTTTATCGAACTACGGCTGCGCGCAGCATCTCAACATACTTTGTTTTATTTTTTACTAGCTTTCCGCCCGCGGCTTCGCACACGTGGGCTACTAATTTCTGTATTTTTAGAAGAGCACAACAAAAGTTTAAAAAAATTACGAT
>LQNK01001813.1:376494-430970 GCA_001586405.1 Phoebis sennae | reverse complement strand
GTTTAGAAGCAATGTCACGGACAAGGGTTGCTGAATTTTCTTTATTTGACTCGGGCAAACCGTGGAATAGTAATATTTTTCGTCTGCTTCTGGTTTCTTGTTGATCATAAAGATTCATTAAAATTACTATTTGCGACTGGAGACAAGAGAGAGACGAGGTGACAAAAGATCGAAACAAGTCGAACTCCGTGGCCAATTGAGAAGTATGTTGAGAAGTAGAAGAAGTATCCAAATTTCTCTGGAACTCTGCCATCCTCTTATTGAAAGTGTCAGTGATGTTGGAAACGGACTGTTTCAGTGAATCCATAGTGGTCATACTTTGTGTTGTGACACTTCAAACTATGAATAATTCAAGTGACGTTGTAAACCAGCGGTTATTGTGCTATATTAACTGGATACAAAAGCTGGCAGGTACAGAAGTTTATTTTGCCCAATTAACTTAGAAAAACATATGTAAATATATTATTTAATCATTAAATTAAACACTACAGAAAAAAACACGTGTGCACTTATTAACATCTACCCCCGAAAATCCTACATTGTCCCTGATAACACAGGCTATATAACATTATCACGCAACACCTATAATATAAACAAGAAAATGATTCCTCTAAAGTTAGGCCAACGTTTCTAACGACCGTTTTCAATATTCTATACATCACTTGTATTGCTAACTAAAATCAGACAAATCTATCTATTTGCACTTACTTTGATTTCAATATCCTATCGACGGATAGCTATGAATTTTGTCAATCTTACGTCATATAATCTGACATAACTATCTATCCATAATCTTTGATACATTATTGAAAACGGCCGTAAGTCATACTTTCATAGTATTCTCTGGTTATACTACCACTTGTGTAACAGTTATAATCATGGTCAAATAAGAATAAAAAGCACTAGCAGTGCCCAAAGTGCAATAAGTAAACGATCCATGCGGCACTTTCACTTGTGTTCGGACCACGAAGTATTGTTTGGAGTTTAGAACGTCTCTACTCAAATACTGTATCGATATTTAAATTTCAACAGCTCTTCAACCTGAAACTGTTTATAAAATAGCTCCCCTGGCCCTTTGGCCATGGTGTCCAATCTCAAAAGACACTAGAAAACTGCACTGGAGATATTACAGTGCGCAAGTGAACATCTGGACTAGCTAATTGAACAGGTTAATTTAAAGTGCAGAAATAAACGTACAAAAACAGGTGCACTCACAAATGTGACAGGAAAAATTTAATTATTAATTATACTGTTAAATACGTATTGCTTTCCTTAACTATCACAACCAACACCGAAACAAAGGTGCACTCTCATAACCCGATGCAATGGGATGGAACACAGACAAGACTGGTGAAAGATCAGGTACAGGACCGACGGTTTACCGACACCTCCCAACTTTCCTGACTCAGGGCTGTTTGCAATTTTTTAGGTTAAGGTTTCACCAACCAGGTCTGCAGTTCCATGTCGAGGCATCATACAAGTTTTCAGCTTGCCTCAAACACCTCCCCAAAAGTGGTCCTAACTCTCAGATATACAAGTTAAAACTGATGTCTAATGCCTTTCACCTTACTATCTATTACTCATAGACCATAGCTCTAGTGGCCCATGTTAACTAAACATTTCGGCGTATAAGGCAAAATATTCCTTTCACACAACCCAGAAACGAGCTTACACCGTGCCAACATTTATTTCAGCGTTTGCCGTATTGATATTGCAGCTTCGACATCAATTGGTAAACAATTCCGCATTCTTACGTAAGCCTGGAAGGGACAGTTGGTTTTTGAACCAAATTACAATACATAGTAGAAAGAATGTTAAACCAACTAAATCATACAACGGTGGCGTAGCAATATTCCTAGTTCAGGCTTAAAAACATTGTCGGTAGGACGATTTGAAGATTTGTCCCCAATAAAATTCTTACTCAGCCTCAAATTAGAATAGAATAGAATAAAAATGCTTTAATTACCACCAAATTAGTTTAAAAAGAAGACATATTTTGTACTACTACTATTTAATCCTAAATAGGAGACAGAAAAAAGTCAGGTGTAGTGGTGGCAAAAAGGCCTCCCCATCAGCACAGTAACTATAATAGTTAAGTATCGCTACATTATGGGACCTAATTTTATCTAGCCATCCACACTTAAATATCTACTCAAAAGAGTAAAAAATGTACCACAAAAGTTATTGTAATTCATTATTATCAGGATTGGAGTCTAAAATCTCAGCAGTCCAAGTAACACGAAATTCACGTATCAACGTTGTGGTTCAAAATGTGTGTAGTAATAACGATCACAATGAGACGATACGTCCATGATCATACGTAGCGTATAAGTAGAGAAAAACCGAGGTCATCTTCACGAACAATGGAAAAAAAATGTGTTTCGAAGAATATAGTAAAAACAAAAATAAAAGTTATTCGATATCGTTACCAAAAACAAAAAAAATTACGATTTTACGTAAGTTAAACTATATTTATGTAATATCAACCTTGCTTCTCCTATATGAAACAAATGTTTGAAAAAGAGTATAAATTTCGTGCATTGTTCGTTGGAAAGAGTTTGATTTCATTATCTTTTTTTGTGTTCATACAAAGGTTGTATACGATCGATGACTCCATATAGTGGAAAAAGGTTAATTGGGGAGCGTGTCTAGAAGTATTACGTTATAATGTAGCATCGTTATTTTGTGGTTAATGTGTTTATTAATTGGATGATTTTAAGTGAGAACGGGGTCGTCATTTGCTTAAGTATAGAACAACTGTATATATTCATCCTAGACTATGGTTGTTCTATGAAAAGATCCTATGAAAGACGGATACACACATTAAAACATGTTTTTGTAAATAAATAAATAATTAATATTCTAGATATTCGTTCATGGCATCATTTAGAGACTAGCTGTTCCGCGCGGCTTGGCACCCGTAGCATAATATAATATAGCCTATGTTCATCAGGGATAATGAAGGACTGCAATGGTAAAAGGATTTTTTAAACAGGTCCGGTAGTTTCGGAGCCTATTCAATTCAAACAAACATACAATAAATCAAATCTTTCTTTTTATAATATTACTTCAGATTATAGGAATAGAGAGTACACCTGTGTTTGCGCCCATTGCTTCAGTATATCTCCTACGCAATTGGTTAGCCTCTGTTGAGGTTGGCCACCGAGGTCGAGGTTCGATCAGGAGGAACGGAACGTAAATATTGTGGTTAGAGATATAACATGAATCCTACAAAATAAAAAGGATGTATGTGTTTGTGACTCTTTCACGCAAAAACTACCGAACCGATTATGATGAAACTAGGTATATATATTGGTAAGGGTTCAGAATAACAAAGATTGATTACTCTTAACCCCGGAGTTGCCACGGAATCAACGGAGTTCGGAAGTTACGCGAAACCGCGGGGTGCGGCTAGTGGATTATAAAAGACAGTCTCCTAATAAATTTATAAAACTTAGTAAAGCACATGAAAATATTTTAGCTGTTATGTCAAGTCCTTCATTGATACAAGTACACGCTAACATAGCCTGTTGAATATTTATTTAACCGACGCAAGGTGATAGCACTTGCGACATTACAAATACATAATTCTTCGTACTCTTTAACTAAGCAAAGATGAATTTACAAAAGTAATCAGAGAAAAGAACAGATTAAAAATAATGTTTTTGGCAACACCACAATAGATGACGCTAGTGATCCTCTAAGAAAAATTTAATTTATACATTTGGAGCTCATAAATCTTCATACATTTGTTTGCTTACCACCTCTGTAAGAAAGACAGTTTCTATATAAAAACCCTAAGTAACCGAATAGTAAGCCGATGTACGAAAATTCAAGGGGTGAGTTATTACACAAAAAATACTCAATAAATACCATAATGCAACTGCATTATTTTAATAAAAATAATACTATAAATCTTACAAAAACAGACATTAATTTGCACAAACAAATACATAAATACTCGGTAAAAATGTATTTAAACATATAAAAAAAAAACGAATTGCCGTAAGGTGCATTGTTTCGACGCAACTCGCGTTTTTCAAAAATTTTCAAATAGAATCGCAAAGCATGGACATATTAATCAAAGTATAATATGTGCATGAAAATTCATATGAATCTAAACTCTCTCTGATTGTCACGGCTTTCCAACCATCGAATTAAAGAAACGGAAACGAAAATATTATGTTTGTGTATCAATCACGTCGCACTCACTAAATGAATATTAATGAAATTTTGTATAAATATAGCTATAAGCTGGATTATGTGATAGGATATCTTTTATTGAACTAAACACCCCAAGTTTAACGCGATAGAATCCGCGAGCAGCAGCTACTTAAGGATAAAGCAACATGTTTATTTTTAATATATTTTCCCTGTCATATCTGTGAGAGCACCTGTTTTTGTACGTCTATTTCTGCACTTAGCCTGTTTATTTAACTAGTCCAGCGATTCCCAAACTGCTCGTAATTGCGACGCGGATTGAGAAAAGATTGGGAAACCCGGAGTAGTCTATTGTCTATAAGAAGCTTTGTAATTTTGCAATGAATTTTAAAAGGTCTCATTAAGTCAATGTTGTGTTATAAATAAACACAAAGCCTCCATTATTTACTTTACTTATATTATTATAAAATGCAATGAACTGATTATAAACACATTATTGTTGGTTTATCAATACAAGATAAGCTATGTAGTCGAGACATTTCTTAACTGCGTGTAATTAATTATAATTATATTGTTATTGTGGTTCCAATGTTTTTTTTATTTTAAAAATGTTTCGAATTCTTGAGTTGACAAAGGAACCTTGAAATACCTACCTGTTCCTCCTTTCGTTTCGCCAACACACAGTAAAATCATTTATGATTTTATAAAATAAAATATTGAATGCTTATTAATATAATTTAAGTGCATGAATTTTTGCATATGAGTATAAACAGCAATTAATGCATAATAAATCTTGAAAACTTATGTCAAAAAATTAAATTGCTGCCTACGGCTTCCAGTCTGTTCTCTATTCAGAACAGAATTTAACTGCAGAAAATAATTACTAGATAACAATGGCTTCTGCAACTGAAGAATCGGCCTTAATTCGCTCAATTACAACATTATTTTGATATTTTTGATGCCTCAGTGTCAAACCTCCTTCTTCTTCTTAACTAATGGCATCCCTGTCCAATACGGATTTTTTCAATGTCATGTTGCAGTATGGGTATTATCGGTAGGACCAATGGTCAATTTATTCAAATTCCGTGTTTTTGATTAAAAAAATACATATCTATTTGAATTTATTTTCAATTCCAGTTAAACCTTAGCTTAGTTTTTTCGTGAACCAAATTTGTAGTACAGTTGTATTCTTGAAACATTTCCTTCTCTGTCCAGTCTGTAGTCAAGTAGTCATATAACAGTAATAACTTCCTAGCATCAAGATATATCATATGTGAATTGGCATTACATAACACAACGTTCCAGTATTGACGTAAAATATGTAACACGTTTTTGCCTGATAATAAAGTTGCAGCTGTTTTTGAAAACAGCTAAATGGTGGAACAAATTTGAATAAAAATAAGGCAACAAATAATAAACATAATTGAAAACTTATTGATGCGTAAAATTATCTTGCGAGGCTGCATAGAATTATTAAGTTATTTACTCACAATCCCTTAGGATAATTAAAGAAAAACAATAAAATTTAACAAAACACAATTTCCATTTTTATTTTTCATTTCCAATAAAGAGTATTATGTATATGTATATATTTTTATGTAAAAATGTTTGAAGGTTTTAAGATGAGCATTATTAGACTAGATATTAATATATTTTAAGTAATATTTTATACAAATCTATTGCCTTACTGGGAAAAATTTCTATTAAAATGAATAAGAACATTTAGTAATGAGTTTCTTAAACTTTGTTCGTTAAAATGTCTACTTTGTCATTGTTAGACCCTTTTTTCTCTCGGGTTGTGTAGGGTTGTGATAGGTTGGTCTACTATCCCTTTGGACCATGAGAGTAAAGCAATTAAGAATGCACCGGTGTTTGCAGATACACTTGTGCACTATATTTCCTAAGCAGTGGGCTGGTGTCTGTACAGATTGGTTGCCAAGGCTGAAATTTGGTCAGGAGAAATTTCATTTTATGTTCATTATTATGAAATAAATAATATTTGTAGAAGTGGGTTGAAATAAATAGGTGACATATTACTATCAACAAAGATATCAGTTATTCAAATTAGCATCTCATAAATTTTATTTCAAGACTGTAATTTTTCTACAAATTCTATATATGTATACTTAAATATAAGAACCTTCATTCTATCCGAAGGCCGAGATGAAAATTGTTCATTGTTACTCATAATAACTAATGTATTTCAACCTTAATTTACATTTGAATTTTACATTAATATTATTCAATTTTTACACCTTCATAATTTGCTTAAATATACATGCTTACAATTAAGGTAGTTTGTTGATTTTGAAAGGAAAAGTTCAGTTATGTTTATTTAAATAACCAATTTATGTGGTTTATAACTTTATATTTAAGAATTTAAAAAAAAAACAAAAGTAATCAAGCTCTGGAGAGTTTGTTTGTTTTTGTTATAACCATTTTGACATTGTTGACTCAATCTCAAGCGACTGGAGAACTGATAAAGCATTATTATTGTATTTTGTTCAAAAGTATCCCAAATACATGAGATATTATGCTTTTATTCAAGAAATATACTTTAAAATTTTTTGACCCTTTATTTAAACAGAAACACTTAGTACAAAGTGTTAGAAGAACGAAAATTTCTGTTTAAATTGAGAAAATTGTATTTTATATTTTTAAACTAATTTGTTTATTACAATATAAACAGAAAAACAAAACGTAAGGACTATTAAAAGTACTTATTTAAAGTTGTATTATTACTATCACAGTATTTTATAAAATCCATGGTTTTCATAGATTAGTACCTATTAAGCAAATTTTTTCTCTAATGCAACAGAACTTCACAGTTGACCTATCGTAATAATTTATTCAAGAATGCAAATGTAGCACAAACTTAATACGAAAGCGAATAGAACTAGACACTTCGTTACACAATACTGAATGAAGCTTTTAAAGAATATATCAACATACCACTTTTGGGCAGACTCCTAATTACATTCACAGCAGCATGAAACTTCTCTTCTAAAGACATTTTTGCACACTCACTTTACACAACGCACTAACGTACTTTGGACTTGAAAAATAAACGTTTTATTAATTCATTAGAGACACATCCATATTATTAGACACCAGATACCATACGCAAATTATCTGTTTTTCAATTCTATACAATAAGATACAATTAATTGAGCTTATGTGATATTTAAGGATTGTTTATCGAATTCACACAAATATTATTTTATTATTTTTATATACATGCTACAATAGGCACGGGGTCGTACGTAAATTGATAATTTTGATTGATTTGGTAAATGTCCATTGTCATTTGTCAATTGGCATTGACAATAGACGCTTGACACTAATACAGAAGTGATTCGTAGTCATGTGTAACAAAAATATTATGAACTAATACAAAATTTTAATATATGATGTATTTAAATATTCCCATGTTAGTATGGTATAAATAACTTTGAATATGACTTTGAGTATGAATAACTAATCATAATTTGTGACAAATCTAAACTATGTTCAAATTATCACTATCGTAAAAAATATAAAATTAATCTTTTTTTAAACTAAAGATAACAAATGTTAATAGACTTTTCAAAAGTTTTATTTTCTTCAAATTCTAAATTAATCTTTCTTCTATTACTGTGTAAAGAAATAAATTATGTATTAGTCTATGGAATTTTTAACAGTCTATTCAGGGTTCATATTACATTCTTTTCTGTCAAAGTCAAATTGAATATTAGGTTCCTTTTGCGATATTTTAATTTTCGTGAAGGTAAATAATCTAATAATATTTATAAAATCAAGTGTAAATTGTGAATTTTTACAATAAATTTGTGATTTATTGTGAAAAAGTGACATTTGTGGTGGTTTATTTCTAAGAATTTGTCCCGAGTTACAATATATCCCCCACCCATTTAGCGGTGAACTTATGAATCGATAATCTTTAGTTTTTACGTATATTACAATTATTCTTACTAAAATTTGATATTTGACGAGATAAGGCTTATAAAATTATCAATTTCCGTAGATTTAATCCTTGTAAGTTATGACCGATGTCTTCTATGTTTTGTGTAAAAAGAGTAGTATAAAAGCATGGCAAATTGGTGTATTTCCAAGTTTTATAGTCATACGCATAACACTAGACCTCTATTTAAATAGCTTAATAGCTTAATATATTAAATAAAACAGTATGTATTAGGAACAACAGACTTATGTAGATATTCCACTTGTCCACTGATAATATCATGAATCCAAAAACATTTAAAAAGGAGCAATTCATTTTGTATTCAATATATAAATTTTCCATATCTAGGGTGGTACAAGAAATTTGTATTTTTTATCATTACCATAGATCAGCTCGTAAGTTTTAAATTAAATGTTCCAGAACCATAGACACCATCGCCAGCACCACAATGCCAGAACTCACAGAATTAGACAAGGCCACAGCATCCATGACTGAGAAGAGGAAGGAAGAGACTGCATCGTCAGACAGTGACTCTGATGACACTATCCCAGAATTGGAGGATGCGGGTAATTACCTTCTTTTAATTTGGTACAGATTCAATGTTATACTTGCTCTATAATGGCAGTTATTCGCAATCGGCATCATACAGATCAAACTATTTTTTTTATATTTTATGTTCAGTATGGTTTAAAGTTAAGTTCGAGATCAAATAAGATGATTATTGTAGGATAACTTTTCTTTGTAATAAGGTTAACTCAATTAAAATTTTATACAATTGCTTTAATATGTTATCAACATATTAAATGTTATTGTGTTAGGCTCTACAATAAAGATCGAACCCAGGGTGGGTTTCATCTATGGTGGACGTCTCAAGATCTCTGTCTGGCAGAGAATAGCAAGCTGATCACATGCTTGTCTTTAAATAAAAATTGAACAATTAACAACTATTGCATGCTCTAATAAGGGACACAGAACTTCATTTGGATTAACACACCACCAGATATAAACATTCTTTATGCAGAATAGATTAATTTTATATAAGAATAGTGGAACTTTATATGAAGCAACCAATTATATTATTTTTTTGGAAAAACTTCTTATAGGTGCACCAGGTGCTGGTGGTATCACAAACCCCATCGCGGGCATTGACATTGTCTCCAAAGCCAAGCAGTCCCGTGGCGAGAAGAAGGCACGCAAAATCATGAGCAAACTTGGACTTAAGCCTGTAAGTATTAATGCTCATATTTGATTACATTTATTGTTATTGAATGTTCAAGTAAGGACATTCTTTGTAGAAGTTGAACTTGGAGAAATGATATGTAATAAAACATAATAAATATGAGACAAAAATAAAGTGTAAGATGATATCGGAAATGGGAAGGAACTGCCTTCCTTAACACAGGTTTACCTAGCTGGGAAGGCAGAGCCAAATAAACAAGTGTATCACTGTAAAAGAGAACCAAATAAAGATTTTAATTATTTATATTATATTTCAATCAATTTGAAATGATTACTTGTCGTCATTGTTTAACTATTGATCTCATACTTAATTTAAATACCTTGAAAATATTAGGGATTTGTAAAATAAAACTTAAACATTTGGATTAATTCACATTTCTAAACTCTAAATAAATTTTGCAGCTTGTAAACATTTTATTGTTATTACTAGCTTTCCGCCCGCAGCTTCGCTCGCGTGGACCTGGCAATTCCCGACAATTATTCGAATTATTCTCACCTTTTAAACCTTCCTAGACCTCCACAAATAATTCAAGACCAAGATAAGATAAATCCGTTCAGCCGTTCTCGAGTTTTAGCGAGACTAACAAACAGCAATTAATTTTTATATATATAGAAGATTAGCTAAGACCTGTGTATAATCAAAACATAATACTTTCAGGTGCAAGGTGTAAACCGAGTGACAATCAGGAAATCAAAGAACATCCTCTTCGTGATCAACTCACCAGACGTATACAAGAACCCCCACTCAGACACATACATTGTGTTCGGAGAGGCCAAGATCGAGGATCTCTCGCAGCAAGCCACCATGGCCGCTGCGGAGAGGTTCAAGGCCCCGGAGAGTGCGGCTGCTGGCAATGACACTGCTACTGCTGGCACAGTAAGTTTTCATCCATACTCTATGCTTTTAAGAAGGATTTGATTTTATGTTTGTTTCAAATAGGCTCCAAAACTACTAGACCATACATGAAATAAGAGATATTTGTACAAAGAGGCAGCCTTAATGCTAGAAGCTATATCTCCCAGGAGAAGTAACACATGGAATGGATTGCTTAAGCCACATTCATTAGATTGAAAATAATTTATTTTATAAGAAATATTCAAGATGGTATTCAGGAAATTTCAAACATCAAATACAGTCAAACCTGGATAAGCGAGAGTTCAAGGGACCGCAATCTCATTCTCGCTTATAGAGGTTTCTCACTAACCCGAGTTTCTCACTAATGCAGGTTCATGGGTAGCGTTTCTCACTAATAGAGGTACGCAGCAATAACAAGTTACAAAAATCACGACATGTTATGACATGTCATTGGATAGGCCTTCCAAAATAAATTAGAGGTTCCTAAATAGGTTTTTTGCCAAAATAAATATTTTTCGAGAATAGCGATTCTATAGTCGTAAATGTGTCATACCGCGCGACAGAAAGAAAGCGAGTAATAAACAAACTTGACTGTCGCTTATAGAGGTAAGATCAGTAAAAGTCTCACTTATAGAGGTTCATGAGGGAAAAACGACTCTCCCTTATCGAGGTTTCTGTCTCTCACTAATAGAGGTTTTAGGTGCTAAAATTGACGGGACCTGGCTATTACTCTCACTTATAGAGGTTTCTCACTTATCCAGTTCTCACTTATCCAGGTTTGACTGTATAAATAAAAAAATATCACTATGATAATTTCATATTCCATTGTAAATAATGTTTTTAAAAGTCTTTATTAGAAAATAATACACTTTACCTTACAGTCTAGTGTAAATTGTAAATAATCCTAAGCATTAATAATATTGTATATCTAAAACCTCATACTTTTCTTGTACCTTTTATTTATCAGTATATTACTATAAAAAAAATATTTCAATGTTGCCTCTATACTCTTTCTATATAAATAAATAAAGGTGTAACAGATACAGCCTCCTGAACACATTGTAACAGATACAGCCTTCTGAACACTTGGTTAAAAAACATATTTTATGTAAATGTAAAGGTTGTTCTAAAAGCATCACAAAGGAGGCAGACATTTAACTTAAACTATTTTTAATTTATTTATTTAGCCTTATTTTTCTTACAATCTATCGGATTTTAAAATTTAATTATTTCACTTTGTTAGTAGGATTAGTTTTATTTATTAAAATGTATGTTAGTTAATTTGTAAGTATTGTTAGGGTCGCCTAAAGCGACATAGGCCTCCTCCATGCTAGTCCAGAGTTCTCTGTCTCTAGCTGATCTAGACCATGTATTACCCGCAACTTTCATGATGACGCATTTAACTTAAGCTAAAATTTATTAACTTCCAGACGGTAGCACCAATCGCCGAAGAGGAAGACGAGGAAGGCGTGGACGAGACGGGAGTAGACGAGAAGGACGTGGAAATAGTGATGTCGCAGGCCAACGTGTCACGCGCGCGAGCGGTGCGGGCGCTGCGGAACAACCGCTCGGATATCGTGAACGCTATAATGGTGAGTGCATTCATCGTGTGAGGTTCGAAATAGTGATGTCGCAGGCCAACGTGTCCCGCGCGCGAGCGGTGCGGGCGCTGCGGAACAACCGCTCGGATATCGTGAACGCTATAATGGTGAGTGACCGTCCATTGACCACCTGAGGCTCGAAAATGGGGAAGGGTTATAGACTAGATAGTTATCGTAAATGGTCATAACTATAAACCTCAGTGGTTTTTGTCTCAACCAGCACATTGTACATCATTCTTCTTCTTTGTTTGTTTTGATAATAAATTTAAAAATAAATCACGAAATATCACGGAGGGAAGGGTTGTAGTAATGTAACACATGTATTTAGTTTTTGTAATGATTAACCGAAAAGCGGTGATAAGCATACTTATTAGAAATTGTAGATAGCTTATTTTTGTAGGTAGGGGTAGTAAAAAAAGAAAACTCACCTACTTGCCACTGAATAAAAATTTATTAGTGAAACTGATGTAATATCTTTATAATATACTTCTTTTTTAAAATGTGACACTAATGTACAAATACTAAAAATATTCTCAACCTTAAGTAACTTTTTAATATGTGCTTTCACTATCATTAAGGAAGAATAGGTTTATATAATATTTGGATAATAAACAATATAATTTAGGTACTTCTGCGTTATTTAATTTAGTCTGTGGTCTATAAATTTGTAAGAAACACACTTAAGTATCTGACTTGTGTAAATGTAATGTTAGAATCTAAACTAATTTTTAAAGCATTATTTAAATTTTAAAATTCATCAACTTGTAAGTTTTAGAATTTGCCACTAACTTTAATTTCTCTCTTTGCAGGAGCTGACAATGTAAGAAGCGATGGAGTCACAAGCATTATTTTATATGTTCCTAGCTTTAAGTCTCATAATGATAACCAAATAAGGATTATATCATCCTTGCTCTTAGCAATCGTCTGCAATCTACATGAACCGAGTTAGGCTGTATGCCTCGTACAGGAAGGTAACGGGATTGTACATAGCATACATGGAATAAATTACATTTAACAACTGTACTTTGTGTTTTCTTTTGTTGTCTGTGTGGAGTGATAGATATAAACTAGAAATACCAAGTTATGAAAGATATATTTTTTTATCATTTGTTCGCTGTTAAAACACGACGCTTGTAAGAACAGGTTACTCATATGTTACATTTCAATCCAGGCGCGCGTTAAAAAGCGCTCGTATGAAACTGACTTCTATCATATTCCGAGAGCCAGCACTATTTTTTTGGGAAGGTTTGAGGCAAGATGAAAACTTGTCTGATGCTCCTCCTTTTATACCCCGACATAGAACAACAGACCTTGCTGGTGAGTAGTCTTTGTAGTAGTCAAAATATGGTCAGTTGTAAATAGACATTGACTAGTTATATACATTAGCATTGACTACCATTCGACTATTGCCTTATGGTTATTGGTTATTGAATTTCTTTTTATCTAAAGTTTGTTTTATTTGGGACATTGAACTTTACCGTATGTTTATGTATTACACGCCTATTCCAAGAACATCCTAGAACAATACAAAATTTTATTTATTTATTAAATAGGTTTATCAACATAATTATATGAGAGGCTTACTAGCTAACTGAAAATATGGGTTGCATGTAATTTTAATTACAGAAAATATCGTATTTATACAAATTAACACAACAAAAATTTATTGCCCTAGAACGGGTTAGAATAACCCAAATTATTTTTAAAAATAATTTATAGCGTACAACCAACAAGTGATCAAATGAATTTGTGTCCTTATGCAATGTCAAATGAATTGTCAGTGTCATCTGTTCTCCCAGCATGACATGTGTCATCAGTGTAATTTTGTTTGTCTGTGGTTCGTTTGTTTTCTCGTTTCTCTGATGTTTGTGAAATAAATGAATTTCCGAAACTAAATCCGTTTTAATCTTGAGATTGTGATAATAAAAATCCTTAAAAATGTCCATGTTCCCTGGAACTGTGGCGTTTGATGAATTTGGGCGTCCATTTATCATTTTAAGGGACCAAGAAAGGCAGAAAAGGATAACCGGTATCGATGCCTTGAAGGTAAAAATATCAATTATATTTTGTTAATATTGTATAATTATTGATTTAAAACTATTATACATGCTCTAAATTATGCCCAAAATATATTTATTGTCGTTTTACCTAACAAATTTTGTTATTTTATTGTAACCTTAAATTGTTGTATACTATTTTGAGTTTAACTAACAAATTACTGTATTTTATAACTGAAAATCGTGTTCATTTTATCATTTATTCGATTATATAAATGAACAAACTAAATATTCAATAATAATAATTCGCAATTCTTTCTAAAATGATCAAAAAGTTTCAGCTGTTTATGAACTGAGTCACATGATGGTACTGAAAATGTCAAATGCGAGAAAATAAGAAACATTAGAAAGATATTTAAAATTTATTTTGATATAAAATACCGAAAAGATTTAATGTGCAAATTTTTAAACCTTTGTTTGAGACTGCCTTTTACTTAGGTTAGGAACTATTTTTATACAAAAAAATGAAACTTGGTTATTCTATTCTATTCTATATAATAAAAAATATAAATTATTAAATAATAAGGCGCAACTTTCAGATAGGAACACTGCTACAAAATTAATATAAATGTGATACCAATGATGTTACAAAATATTCCTACATAATGTTTTGAATATTTTAATGAAATAACTGTTAAATTTGATCTGAGGTATCACCGAATTTAACAAAACAGTATAAACTCTTTATATCCTCATATGTTTTGGTGCTTCAAAGTCTTGTGTGTTAAAATAAATGCCGATAATAAATATTTACTACCTAAATATGAACACACTTTGCAATAGACAATGGCTGTATGATTCTATAGAAAGTTTACACTGTGCCAGTTTTGAAATAATAAAAAAAAAGTGTTTGAAGTTGCATAAAAAAGCTTAATATAGTATTGGTCATATCATTATATAATTATGCATTGTAGTCGCACATCCAAGCGGCGAGGCAGATTGCCACCATCCTCCGCACATCCCTGGGCCCACGAGGTCTTGACAAGATGATGGTTTCCTCCGATGGTGAAGTCACAGTCACCAACGATGGAGCCACGATCCTCAACCTCATGGATGTTGACCATCAGATCGGAAAACTGATGGTCCAGCTTGCCCAGAGCCAGGATGATGAGATTGGGGATGGTACCACTGGTGTGGTGGTTTTGGCAGGTAAATATATCTATTATTTTAGACTAATCAAATCAAATCAAATCAAATCCAGTTATTTGCCAGAATGTGGTTGTTCAGGATGTTGGACAATATTAGGGACTATATTTAATATAGAAGTGAATAAACTTGAATAGAATAAAATGTAGATTAGAAAAACACCAATGATGACTAGAAATATTATAATTTGTTGATTCATAATGATATCTTCCTTGGCTGTGTCTGAGGTGTTTTTAATCCTGCTGTTTTATGATGTTTCTATTTTGTATGTCAATATATGCAACTATTACTGAATAGATTTTGATGCAATTTCATATATAAATAGATAGGCTGTTAGCCGGATTAGGTAATGGGATGGCTTTTATTGATGTTTTCACAAAAAATATTGTGGCGAAATAAACCATTGCCACTCCCACTTTACCACCGGGTTATCAATTAATGATTACACTTGTGTTCAACTATAGGTGCACTCTTGGAGCAAGCGTCTAACCTCCTCGACAAGGGTATCCACCCAATCCGTATCGCAGACGGTTTCGAAATGGCAGCGGCTGACGCACTGGCACACTTGGACAGCATTAGCGAGGCTTTCCCGGTCAACAGAGACACTAGGGAACACCTCATCAAGGTTGCCATGACGACGTTGGGCAGCAAGGTTGTGGTGAAGTGCCACAGGTTGATGGCCGAGATTGCTGTGGATGTAAGTTATTCTATATTTTATTATTATTATTATCCTAACACCCGTATTCTAATACATATCTCGAGCATTCCTCGACTTCACTCAACCTCTGTCAATGAAAATTTATTAATTCTGAGTCGGAAAAAAACTCTACTAACTTACGTCCACTCAGATAAAGAAAATTTAACATCTCAATCTGTTACTTCGATCTACTTAGAATAAAATATTGTATTTTATAATACAATATTTAAGATTAGAAAAACACCAATGATGACTAGAAATATTATAATTTATTGATTCATAATGATATCTTCCTTGGCTGTGTCTGAGGTGTTTTTAATCCTTCTGTTTTTTTTATGTTATTTCAATCATAAATTTCCGATTGAAATTTGTCATACGTCATATTTGACGTAACCTAAGTCGAAGTAAAATTAAGGTAACTTCTTAGAATATGGGTGTAAATGTATAGCCTCTTGGAGAGATCTGAAAGTGCAAGTTTTTAAACAATTTGAATTCCTTAAAAAATATTAAAATTTGTACAAAGAGAAATTAGTTAATATTTCAGTTATAATTTTTTTGAATTGTAATTTGTTCATGAATTTTGTATTAAACACCAACATATTTTAAACTAATGAAATAATCTGGTAAATGGCCATTTTCTTTTATAATAACCCACACAACATAGATGATTAAAAATAGCGTAACTAGCATAATGAATTCAAGTTTCATAATTATTATATTCCTAGGAATATTATGAAATGCAATAGTATTATTAAATACTAATTTTATAGGCTTGGAAAAATATTTAGAAAACATTTTATGAAAAAATTTGAATGTTGAATGGACATTAACAAACTTATTAAAATTTTTAGGCAATCCTCTCCGTAGCAGACTTGGAGAAACGCGACGTGAACTTCGAGCTCATCAAAGTGGAGGGCAAAGTGGGAGGAAAGATGGAGGACTCCATGCTCGTCCGAGGAGTGGTCATTGACAAGACCATGAGTCACCCACAGATGCCCAAAGTTTTGAAGGTATGTAGTGAATTCAATACTTATCTGTAGTATTTTCTATTTTTTTTATATGAGAGAGAGAGAATGTATTGAATCAATGTTACACTAGTACAATAAATTACGAAATTATATCCAAGAATACTGTGTAGCAAAAAGGTTACTTAATATTCACAAAAATCATATGAGTGAGACTTGGAATAGGAAATATAAAACATAAATTGAGTAAAGAATTCAAAATTTACTTAAAATAAACACCAATGATGATTAACATTATTGAATTTGTTGACTCATAATGATATCTTCCTTGGCTGTGTCTGAGGTGTTTATTTAAATGGATTTTTTCATTATTTTTATTTGCATTAATTTTAAAATTTATACAATACTACCTGGGTTCCGCGGTCCCGAGGAATATCCGGGATAAAAACTATCCTATATCCTTTCTCAGGTTTCAAACAATATCTGTACAAAATTTCATCCAAATCAGTTCAATGGTTTATGCATGAAGAAGAAACAGACATACATACAGAGTAACTGTCGTATTTAAAATATTTTTAAGGACGATGTAAGGATACTAATAGCAATAGTAATAAAGTAATAGTATAGTTTATAGTAAGGAATTGGGATATATTTAAAACACTAGCTGCAAAGTGCATGAAACGTCGGGTTTAATAATAATATTAAATAATATATAATAAACCGCATTTAAAATCCTTTTCAAAAGTATTTTATTTATATATTATATGGAAAGTACTCGAGCTAAAATAAACACAAGAAAATACTATAAAACAATTCTGATAATCAGGACGTGAAACTGGCCATCCTCACCTGTCCGTTCGAGCCCCCCAAGCCCAAGACCAAGCATAAGCTCCAGGTCGGCTCCGTCGAGGAGTACAAGGAGCTCAGGCAGTATGAACACGAGAAATTCATCGAGATGGTGCGACGTGTGAAGGTAAGATAACTATATTTTGAAATTATATGAAGGCAAGCAAATATTGTGTATTTTAACATGTATAAAATTGTAGATACACAGTCAATGTTTCAAAAATGGTGAATGAAATAAGTGCACAGTTGAAAATTGTGCACTCAATTCATAATGTTTAGTTTTTGAGCGTTGCTTTTGTGCAACTAGGATTTTTATATATCTATGTTTTAAACCAAAAACGTGTAAACTAACAAATCGTTTTACAAACAACCAATAGAATGATTTATCATTATGGTTCAGGTATACAATAAGTACCAGTGAACGATTTTGTAAAAATATTTAATGTATAGCAAAGTTGTTAAATGACAGTACTAACCAAGCCGTGCTGTTTCACCTGCGTGACCTACGATCGTTTGAGAAGTTCGAGATAAAAAGTAACCTATAATTATACCAAGGTTTATCCAAATCCGTCTAGTTTTTTCGTGAAAGAGTAACAAACATACATGCACCTAAACTCACTTTCACAAACTTTCACATTTATAATATTAGTAGATTTAAGATACAGACACCAATGATGATAGAAATGAATACATATGGTTGATTCATAATGATATTTACCTTGGCTGTGTCTGAGGTGTTTAGTATCTTCAGTAGATGAAACTGTTATTAATAATTTTTGTCATAGTAATATCATAGAACAAGTTAAATCATGTTTAAAGTGTATTTAATAATTATTTCTGACCCGACTGATAAAAAAAAGTAATTTGATTGTGATTTTTATAAGCAAAAGTTTTGTGTATTTGTGATTTTAAAATTTGTTTTTCTTTTTCACAGGACACAGGAGCGACCCTGGCCATTTGCCAATGGGGCTTTGACGATGAAGCCAACCATTTGCTCCTGTCCGAGCAGCTGCCAGCAGTGAGATGGGTTGGAGGGCCGGAGATGGAGCTGATCGCCATCGCGACTGGGGGCAGGATCGTGCCCAGGTTTGAGGAGCTGTCCCCGGACAAGCTCGGCAGCTGTGGACTCGTTAGGGAACTGAGTGAGTGCGCTATTGTCTATAGTCTATGCTAATATTAGAGGAGAGATTTGTTTTGAAACCGACTTTCAAATTTATTTATTTTTTATTTATTTATTATTTACATAATTGTTTTACTCCTTTGTTGCTCTTAAACATAAATGTTTGTGATGACATGCATGCACTCTTTAATTTAAAATAGTTGAATACTTAGTGCATGATAATACACATTCTTAATTGTAGCATAGAAACCGGTGCGCAATATAAAAAAGGAGGAGGTTCTCAATTCGACCATTTTTTTTTAATTTTTTTGTAACTTCTGCCTTAATCTATTTTCAATTTAACAAGATTTTACACCGACTTTGTATAGATTTCAACAAAAATAAATTAAAGTTATTTTCTACATTTTAGAGTGATTAAGTCGGTTCTATTTTTTGGCGAAAAGTTATTATTTGTTTGAAACAAGAATCAGGCTCACCTCTCGAAATCTTTCACAGCAAATTGAACCATGATAGGAACACAAAATCTATTTTATGCATTTTTCCAATGGAATATATAATGTTTAAGTACACTATAGATCCAGATTACGAAAAAACGGCAATTAAATATTTAAAAAAATTTAAAATGCAAAAATGCATTTAATTTTGTGGAGTAGTTTTTTTTATAAAGGTAGCGTGCAAGAGATCGCTCTTTACCGATAAGGCCGCCTATATGCAATGTGTTTGTTTTAATTGTTATTGTATTGTTGTTTATGTATTGTGTGCAATAAAGTAGTATTCATTGATTACTAATCGTCTTTGTTTCCATTTCATCACGAACCACCCTAATAAGCTTGCTTGCAAGTTGATGACAAACCCGCACAACAGAACAACCCGACGTCTAAAAAAAACATTACCCCAAGATTTGCTTGACTAACTAGCTAGCATTTTAGTGAATGGGATATGTCAATGGACCTATACCCTGCAAGTCGATTCCTTTTTCATGCTAAATTGTCATAAATATTGCTGAATGTCCTAGTGACAGATTACAATATAAAAGAGATAAAAAAAAATTAAAAAAAAATCTTTGTTTCCAGCATTCGGCACATCCAAAGACGAGATGTTGGTCATCGAGGAGTGCTCCAACTCCAGGGCTGTCACGGTGCTGGTGCGGGGCGGCAACAGGATGATTGTGGAAGAGGCGAAGCGATCGGTGCACGATGCGTTGTGTATTGTGCGCAGTTTAGTACAGGTACATAAGAGTTTTTTTAACCGACATTCAAATAAAGGAGGAGGTTCAATTCAATTCGACCGTATTTTTTTTATGTATGTTACCGCATGTCGCCGGCGTTTATGGACCAATTTGGAAAATTCTTTTTGCATTCGAAAGAGTGGAGTTCCAGTGTAGTCCCATATAAATTTGGTTCAAGTCTCATTATCCAAAATAGACCCAAATACCTGGCTCTAAAAAGTAGACAATAACTTTAATTTCATTTTTGTTGAAATCTATACAAAGTCGGTGCCTTTATCTATTTACAATTTAACAAGATTTTGCATAAATTTCAAAAAATATTCTTAAACTAAGCAAAGCTTGTACTATGGACACTAGATAACACAACACACATATATACAATATACATACTTAAACTATACATACTTAAACATACGTTTTTTTGTAAATACAACAACGACAAAAATTCTTTATTGTACACCCTTAGATTACAATGAGACACTAAAATATTACAATCACAATTGTAATGTACAGAGGAAATACATACATACTATTGATAGATAAACACTCAAACAGTTGAAAATTAGATTGTCCATCACATCACAATTTTCTACTCTTCAAACAATCAAGCCCCACAAAAAAATCAAATTTTTCCCCTTTATAATATTTCCACCGACATTACCCGGAGGCCTGTGTTCCCATCACATTTCTCTCCCATCCTGTTCTAGTCCTCTCCCAACTTCCTATCATTAATCCTCTCCCCTTAAACGAAGGTGCGGCGCGGCATCTGCGACATTTCATGTTATAGAGTTTATTGGCTGCGGTCAGTCACTTAACATCAGGTGAACCGCATGCCCCGCTTGCCTGCTATAACATAAAAAAAAAATACTCAGAAACTATGAGCAAAAGCTAGCACAAACATTAAGTATAGTAAGTAACTTTTCATATAAAAATGTTATTTATTCTACAGGATTCCCGTGTAGTATACGGTGGGGGTGCAGCCGAAGTGTCCTGTTCGTTGGCGGTGGCGCGCGCCGCTGATAAGCTGTCGTCCCTCGACCAGTACTCGTACAGGGCGTTTGCTGATGCGCTAGAAGCTATTCCGCTCGCTTTGGCTGAGAACAGGTGGGTTTTGGCATTTTGGAGGCTTTTATTTTTATTTATTTACTATCTGAACCGCGTGGCTTTGCTTCCGTAGTGTTATATATATATATATCATATAAAATATAGCCTATACGGATTCGAAAGAATCCTTCTAAGTAATGGTAAAATAAATTTTGAGATTGATCCTGTTTTTGAGCCTATTCAATACAAACATACAAAAATACAAAGGTTTCCTCTTTATGATATTAGTATGGATTTAATTCAGATAACAATAATCCCTATTTTCTTATAATATAGATTAGAATTTAGATGTCAGCTGATCCCTAAGTCAAACATATTACAACTGTTATAAACTAACAGAACACAGAAAATTTAATGTGACGCCATAAACAATCTATTTCTTTATTTCATTAAGGTGTATTTACCAAATCGGGTCTCAAAGAATTACAATATGAATTAGATATACTTGTAAATACATACATCACATTCCAATCAAAATTATAAACAACATAATATAACATTTAATATTATCTGTAACATAGTTTTTTAATTTACCAGTATAATTTAAACATTTTTTTTTAATTTTCGAGAACTACAAGCTTTGTTACTTATATATGTAGTAGAATTTAAATTAGGGGGGTATTACTGACTAAATTTATTACTAGATTTAAAAAGATTTCTTACTAATTTGCCATAATTATTATTACTAACTAGTAATTATGCTTACAACAACAATATAATTTTTGTTTCATGTTATGTTATTGTTTGTTTCAGTGGTCTCTCCCCCATCGACACACTCTCAGACGTGAAGGCTCGTCAAGCCGCTGAGAACAACAGCAATCTCGGCGTAGATTGCATGGGTCTTGGTAAATATTATATTTTATATAAATTTAGTTAATTATTTAATAGTTGATAAAAATAGAGGATTAGTTCCATTTAAAAAACAATCAAAAACAAATAGACAAATAAAACAATTTTTTTCGAAAAGTGTTGATATAAAGTTAATTTAATTGTGATTTGTTGAGATAAATATACGGCACTCATAAAGGCTTGTAACCCAATTTTGATTGTTACATACGGCAGTACAATGCAAAGATATCTTATTTTCTATTTTTTCAAACAAATGAAAAATGTGTAACCATCACCAAAGACGGAAAGTTTAATACATTATCTCGGTAATAGTTTATTATGGAACCACTGATTACTCATATAAATTGGAGTGGAGCCAGTGGGCGTTGCTAGTTAGAATAAAATAGAAAATATTTTTATTCATGTAAACTTTTTACAAAGCACTTATGAATAGTCATTTTTTAAATTTACCACCGGTTCGGAAAGTCGATTCTATCGAGAAGATACCGGCAAGAAACTCGATAGTTTCTCTTTTTAACAGCCACTTTTAACAATATATGTATCAACATTCCCTATTCCAGACTCAAACGACATGAAATCCCTGAACGTGATCGAGTCCCTCCACTCTAAGAAGCAGCAGATCGCGCTCGCCACGCAACTCGTCAAGATGATACTGAAGATTGATGACGTGCGCTCGCCCACTGATAATATGGAATAATTTGTGAATGAAGTTGGGTGCCAACGGCTGGGGGAAAATGTGCCTTGGTTGTTGTAAATGTTATGTATATCCGATCTTATAAAGAGGAATTTGAATAATTATTTTACCATTGGAATCATTATCCCTGATGATTATAGGCTATATAACATTATGCTGCGGGAGCCAAGTTGAACTATAAGGATTTGAATAATTCTTTTACCATTATAGGCTATATAACATTATGCTATGGGAGCGAACCCGCGTGGAACGGCTAGTGTCAAATAAGGAATTTGAATAATTATTTTACCATTGGAATCGTTATTACTGATGAATATAGGCTATATAACATTATGCTGCGGGAGCCAAGTTGAACAACTAGTGTCAAATCAATTTAATACAACCAAATGTCTCAAATATTAGATATGTGTAGGTAGTATTTTATAGCAATTCATGGTGCTAGAATTTTTTGCAAATTTCTTAGTTACTTAAGTTTTTATAATAACCTACTAGCTGCTCGCAGCTTTGCCCGCGTGAATGTCGGTGCCTATAGATCCATAAAAAGTAGAATACTTTTAATTGATCACCTAATTGATTTAATATCGCCATGTATATCAATAGTTTCAACGTGATTCACACACAAACATTTGTTTGTTTACACATTTATAATATAAGTAGGCTTGACGTATAAAAACAGTAAAATCGGTTCAATACATTAAACTTTTTCACAAACAACACATGATTTTTATTTCCACAAATTATAAATAACAACAACAACAACTCAAGACATATTTTCCCTACAATGGTATTTTAATAAAAACTCAACTTTATCGGTTAGAAATATTAACACTTGGGGAGTCTGTAAGTTTCCGATAGCTGGCGCTAGGTATCACTTGTATGAAAAGAAGGTACGGTTATTTTTAATAAATAACCCTTTGGGTACAACTTTTTAATGTATTTTTGGAGATATCAAAATAGCTTTATGATTGTTCATGCAATTTGAAAATGCATCAAGATTTTTCTTTTTTGCGTTTTAAGTTTATAATTCAGTCATATGTATGTGTTATCTTCAGAAAATTACAAAGTTGTAAATTTTAGTGTTACTAAAACATGTTATGTCACATACTTAGATGTACTGCGTATTATTTTATTTTTAATTTAATTATAATAAAATATTTTACAACAAGTATTGTTTTGCAATTTAACCTAACTAATGGCAAATTTTTGTCATGTGGCTTTTATGAAGGATTCAAAATTTTTATTTCAATTATAATATTTTCAAGGAAGAATTGCGAATTACTATAGACAAAATAAAAATGGTTGCATAAAGTGTAATAGTAAATTATGATCATAATTTCTATAAAAATGTCATTTAAAAAAGCTTACATATTATATACTAAGGTATTTTCTAAAACGGCATTTCGTAAAACGTATCTAAGAATAAATTTTAAGATTTTTAAAAGCACCAAAGCTCTTGAAATTCATTTATTTCGCTCAAATATATCAATACCGCCTTTTCGGGCTTGAATCTAAAACAAACGAATGCTTAATATTATTCTATGTTAAGTTTGTGCATTTTGTTAAGCAATGTATGTGAGATTGAAAAGCCTTATTGAAATGAATGCTTTATTGTCTTAATAAATTAATTAACTACCTGTTTGTGTTTTATTTCCCTCAAGATAAAAATATCCTTTCAAGAGATTCGTCTACCAATAAACCTAACTCATTTGTAAACTGTAATAAATTTAATTTAGGTACCTAAAATCCCTAAGTATTATTGGCATATTAATATGGGTTTTAATGCATTACCAAAAGGCAATACCTAGCGTGTATGTGAAAAAACTGTACAATCGTCGATACGTTTTATACCTGTCGATTATGCATGTAAGTTTAAAGCCGTCATGCAAACCCTTACGTGTATGGTCTACATTAGTTAAAAACCTGAATAAACTTTTTATCTTTGTACACATTTTTAAATATGGCAGATTTTTTGTTGTCAAATTATCTGGTTTAATATTACTTAAAATCTGTTATAATAATCTCAAATTTTAAAGGCAAGAGTAAAAATGAAAGTCCAAATTCATCTTAAAAATACTGTAATTGATATCTTAACTATCAATTCATACATAGCAAATTACATCTTATCACCATCATCATTAACTTCAAACAGTTCCATCACTCCTATAAGTCCATCACAACTCACATTTAAAACAATCCTTGTTTACCGAGCGACAGCCTTCACTCCGAAGGCTTCCTCGCTCGCTTCCTTCGTTATATATCAAATCTTTCGAACGCCAGCGCCTTCCCCTCCTCTTCATACTCCTCTTTCGTCATACAAAACGAATAAAAATCGGGATCTCTAAAAAGCAACTTCCCTCCTTCCCACGCATAAGTTATCGGATTTTCACCGATACTAACATTAACATTATAATGATCCAAAGCAAACGCACGAACATCATTATAGACTCTGTCACGAAAACCTGGAAACATAGTATTGCCCCCAAACAAAATGATGTTTTCCAACAAACTTTCTTTATTTTCTTCTGGACAAGCATTTATAGAGTGCATTATTGCCTCTGGTATCCCCATTTGAGGAATCCCTACATCTGATGGGTGAAATAGTAACTCTGGAATGCTAAATCTCTCATTGTTAAGACGTAATGTTTGTTGTTCCAGGTCTTCATCCGGTTTTACAATGTCTCGGAGGTATCCTCTCCGTAGAGTTGTATAGTCCGGGAGTACATAGTCTTTGATAATTGTGTTAGTTGGGGCTGCAACAAAAAGAATGAAGTAACAAATACTGTAAGAATCAATAGATGACTAAGAAATACATTGTATGAAGAATTAATTAAATTAGTTTTTGTCACAGAAAAAATTAATTAAACTGAGCATTAAGTAGTTAAAAAAGGGAATTTTAGGCAATCCTTTACAAAAAAAGCATTATTCATTTAAATCTTAAACACCACAGACAAATACAAATTATGATTTGCCTTGAAAATATTGGGATTAAAGCTCAAAATATATATATTTGACTTTTAAATCACACTAAACAAGAAATTAAATATACCTTTCTTTCTTGCTAGTTCCATGTCACCCATAAAGTCATGTGACACAAAACACGAGTCTTCCTTCACTTGATTGATCACAAATCCTTCCTCCATTACATTCAGCTGCCGATATGACAATATCTCCTTCAAATGATTAGTAAGCACTTTTCCACCAACATCTATGCGTCTTATACCTTCCTTGAACTTCTTACCTTTAATATAAGGTACTATGTATGTGTTACTATAACCAGAATCAACCACAACTGTGCTCTCATTATTGTGAAACTTTCTATAATGGTACTCAGCTAAATCTGTCGAATTTATACGTAATAGCGATTGGCACTCGTACTCTTCGAAAAATATTTCTGTCATAGCCTCTTGTATTGAGTAAAAATTGAACAATGGTTCGGTTATAATGAGTGGTGTTTCACTGAAGTTTACTGGACAACATTCTTTACTGAATATATAATCCCAGACGGTTTTCTGCGTATCCCAATTCACGAGAAAGCCTTTCTGAAATGGGAGAATGTAAAAGAGTCCAGACGCATCCCGGCATTCTTCTATTTGTGATCCTATGAAAGGCCTTCGACGTTCCGACTTTGCTTTCATGATACAATTAGGTACGACCTTCGGTTCCATGGTTGATAGGCCAACTTTTGCCGTGTAAGCCCCATTATCGAGGATATAACACGAAGCTTCACTCATATTTTTGGTTACCGGTATAAATCATAAAATTAAACTTTACACGTTATATCGCTTTCTATTCTCTTATATATTTTAATCACTTAGATCTACATAATGTTTCATAACAATTCCAACAATAGTTAATATTTTATATATCGCTATAAATTATAATAAAAATGAAATTGAAAACACAAATTATTTGGCCTTTTGGGAGCGTGAACTGTCGATGTCATATTTTACAAATGACATTTGAACAGATAATAAATGTTCAACGTCGCCACAGTTCACAATATATTAATATTTATTTTTATTTATTTAATAGACACACTATTGATTTATCATCAATAATAAAAAAATATTATACAGTTTTGAAGTACTAAAAGAAAATCGGAATTATTTCTACGACATAAACAGCATGGCATTTTTTATAAATTTGTTTGAAATGCTAGTTCAATAATCCGTGACGATGATAAAATGCCCAGCTTAAATGCCATTTCTCTTCATACTTTATATAATGTTATTTATTTTATAGGTATGTATGTCTATAAAATAAATAACATCCCCTGAATATGTAATTCATATTAATTAAAAATTAGCAATACAGTACCATATCTGAATTTATTTGTCATTGTAGTACTGCATTGCACCACAACAATTATTATTTATATGGTATATGGTATTTTTGTGATTAAGAAATAAATAAAAGACCAAATGATCTAAAGCATAATTTAATAAGACATATTGTACACTTTTCTAGCTTAACCTAAGTATAACAGGAAATGTAGCTGCATGAATCTGAAATAAAGAAAATATTCAATAAAAACACAAAATCAATAAATTTATTTTATAAATATTTATTAAATAAACATTTTTAAGATTAAACAAGAGTTGTATGGGTGACTTTTGTTAGCTGATTATCTCATGTGATTTGTAACTTAGACTTACATTCAAATTATAAAATTAAATTATCTACATGTCTCATATTATGCAAAATTATTTGGACATAAAATTTTATTTATAATCAATTGTTTATATTATGAAAAGGTTAAATATTTCTTAAAATATAATAATTATATGAAAGTATGTCTAACAGTAAAATGACAATATTATTCAATTATACAATTTTGTTTTGTTACTCTGCACTTTAAATTTTAATAGAATATTGTCTCCCTTAAATTCTGAGGCTTTTTCGAGGAAAACATGTCTTAGACCATAAATACCCAATATTTTAAAATACAAATAAAGTAACAATTTATTTATTCAAATACCAACGCTTCTGACGACGACTACTAAGATCCACTAGAGATTATTTGCTTTATTTCTAAATACTTTGTAACAAATTAATTTGAATAAAGAATATTTTTGTTTTTTTCCCTATAGCACAGATAATAACTCTGATCAGTTTTTTCTTTACATGTAAGAAGGTAACAGTTTTTTATGCCTCACCAGAATGAAACATTTTTTTTCATATTTACGCTGGTTATCAAACCCTGGACTTCTCAACTGTAGCTTTTAATTTACTTATCAGCGAACAAATAAGACAATTTTTTGTTTTCCAGTATATATATTTTTTAAAATTTATGATCATATGTAGTGAAACTGTAATATTCCACAACTTATTGATTAATTATAGTTAATAGTTTAATAAGAATGAATACACAATGTTTTAATCGAAAACAAGTTCTTATTACATCGAAAAGAATATTTTTCGTTTTTTACTATCTATACGTTTGCAAAAATTTAAAGATATACTTACAAATTAAGCCTTCTTAAGCAGTTGGTGACGGGTGATAAGGAAGGGGGCACCAAGACCGGATCCAATGAACATGGTGAAATAGACAGTCAGCTTGTAACGGTTGGCAATGTCGAATGGGAGGTTCTAAAACATATTATTTGTGATGAAATTTGTTTTTTTTAGGTTACCTTTAACAAATAATATGGAACAAAAATTTATTTGTCATTTTAATTATGGTAATTTTACATATTAATCGATTGGTTATGTAGTAAAAAAACAAAAGAAATGGATATATCATATAATAAATTAAACAAATGACGATTATGTAATATTTTGAATTTGGAATTTACCTCGCCAGGAACTCCACCGTGGGAATGGTTGCGGACGAAGTTGGACATTACATTCCTGCCTAATCTGTTAGCAATACGAGATAATGGGGCCTGCATTTTGGGAAAATAACTATCGTCTCGTTCTACTCAAAACTTAGGTCGAAATCGAATTTTCTATCTGCGTTTCTCGACAAGTTTTTTTTTTAAAGAAACTACCATTGCGTTCAAAATTAATTATTCTATGGTAGTTTTTTACCAAATATATTTTGAACGCATCCAAAATTTTGTCTGGAATTGTTTAGAAAAATAAAACCATATTTGATTTTTAATTTTTTATTTACCTTGAGACATTTTAACATTACTACTATTAATTATATATTTAATTATTTAACGCGTTCAGGTACCTGAAAAAAGGAATTGTGTTATCTTAAATGAATTAATCCCTAATAGAGGAAAAAGGAAAAACGGCAAAAAATATGAAAATCTACAAAATGTTTTTAGATTTACTTAATGATTAATCTCCTTCCCTTTCTTTAACTTTCAGACCGACCGCGATCTTGCGAACGCAATTGTGACTTGTCTGTCTGTCTCATAATGCTGCATGCCCAAAGTACTTAAGGTACTACTAGATTTAGATGAAATTTCGTACAAAGATAGTCTGAGATCTGAGTGAATATGAAGAATAGGTTTTATTGGAAATATCACGGGAATTCCATAAGTTAATATAAGCCCTTTAAAAAACGGTTAAAGTAAATAAAAAATGTAAGAAAATACAACTAACGATTTATTGAGCCTACAAAGATTTAAAAACTAAGATTCTATACTTACTTTATAAAATTTATTAAAAAATATATTTTATACTGTTCAATAAAGTGCTTCCATAAAATAAATGATGATTTGAGATAAAATAAATACAAAATGATTCAGATATGCTATGAGATGTTGTTAATGTAGCAAAGGGCATTGTCACATTTGTTTATCATTGTAACGCTAACGTGTGTTTATCCTGAACAATGGATCATAAAATACACAACATAACTACCTCAGTGGACTGACTGGGGTTTTACGTCGATTCGTTTTTATAAATATTTTTATAGATAAAATGACTTTAGAAAATCGTATGCTAAATAAAAC
The DNA here is from genome assembly GCA_001586405.1 of Phoebis sennae. Classification (NCBI taxonomy): domain Eukaryota; kingdom Metazoa; phylum Arthropoda; class Insecta; order Lepidoptera; family Pieridae; genus Phoebis; species Phoebis sennae. Next base: position 401,541 of record LQNK01001813.1, on the reverse strand, counting down.
TTTATAGAAATGTCAAATGGCGAGGGAAAAAGGAAGTGTTTATTTTATGTTAATTGAGGCTTAAATTATAGATATCTCTTAGTTATAACTTATTTTAATTTTTATGCAAATATGCAATCTCTCGAATATATTATTGAGACATATTTTTAGCTATTGTTTTGAACGTACTTATACTTGAATGAAAAAATATTTTAATATTATTACCCATCCTAACAAAAGTTTACAAGACGATCTTTAATTAGAATTATTGTTTGTAGCGCTCTATAAAGTAATTCTAGTGAAAGGGATCCTAAAAACTTAATTATATTTGCCTTGAACGTGACCGTTCCGTTACGAATAAAGTATGAAAAACATCGATTTTTATAAAGGGCATATCTAGAGGTCAGACTCCATATAAAGATTATATCTAGACATGCCATACCATCAACAACATAGTATTATGGAATTACTCACAATTGTTATGAGTCTATCTAGTCAATGTTTTCCTGTTTCAATATGAAGTTAAATACTTTCAATATTTACTATGGATAAACAAAGTTGCTATGTTCATAGGTACTGTCGTAAGTTATTTTACATGTCTATTTTTGTTGTAGTACTTTAAAAACTTCTGGTAGGATATTAATAATTAAATATTATTTTTTATAATGACAATATAACCACCGAAATAACGAGTTTGGATACAAATGCAGTTTTATAGATTGAATTAGGTTTTTACAAATATCTTCATTTCGGTCCGGTCGGAAATCGCATATTGTTTTGCAAAATAATAACTTACGTGGAAGAAACCGACTGTTTGTTGTAAGTTTGGTATAAGTAAACATTTTATTATCTCATAAAACTGGATTGCAAACCAATCCATTTACAACCAAATATGAGACGAAGTTATAGCTGTTAGTAAAGTAATTAGTTTAATGGAATATGTGCCGCCATATTATCTCTAGACTCAAGCGTACAAACAAGGATAAAAATATATTTTCCTACTCTTAGTAATTATTAAATTTTGCATCGATTTTCCTTTGAGTCACGCTTTTAAGTTTCGATGTACATATACATGTTTTATAATATTTATTTACACTATAACTTCATTTATATGCGCAACATTACTACTGATATGCATAGGTTTAGTGAATAGCCTTTCGTCTTCTAAACTACGAGATCGCAGGTTCACTGATTAGTTGAGAAAAGAGAATGGAAAAAATCAACTAATATCTGAATGATGTAGAATCTTTATACCCCATAATATTACAAATTATTTCTTTCATTTTAATTTAGTTTATTACTATTTGACACGTGACAAATATCGGTTTGAGTATATTTTTCTCTTAGGAGTTTTCAGGTGATTCATATTGATATGTGCTTTAGAGATGATGAGATATTACGAGATAAATAAGCAATACAAAATTTTGAAAATCTCACCATTTCATTTCTTCATCTGATAAGCGACGATGACGAAAGGCGCGGAGATCCCAGTCAAAATGAAGAGGAAAAAGTTTGCGGTCAACCGGTATTTGCTTTGAATGTCGAATGGTAAATTCTGAAATTAAAATAAAACAATAAAATATCTGAATAGACTATTCCGTTGTGTCAATGGTTAAAATAAGCGAGAGAAGGGTTTGATCTCCAAGACATGAAACAAACGTAGGGTGGCAGTATCAAAAGACACTTAATGGCCGCTAAAGAATTATGGTATAGTGAAACAGAATTAAATGGGTAATAACCCATGCAATATATGGGATTTCACAGGACAGGGACAGACTGTATTTGCAAAGATAAACAGCCATGACCTGCATGTTTATATTTGCTCACGGGATTCGAACCTGAGATACCGGTTTGAAAATACGTTCGTAGGTAGCATTACCATACAACCTATAGTATATCCTACGAATCTAAATTTATGAAAATAATGAAAAAACATCTAAATATGCTACATTTCACCATCAATAGTTTTATAAACGAAAACTGAATTGTTTCATGAAACTGAAATCATTATTTTATGAAAATCCAATGAATATTCACAAATTTTTTGTCATTTTTTTCATATCATAAAAATTTTGAGAAACTGATTACATTTTATCAAATTAATAATTAAAGTTTATAGCCATAATCATAGTCGACGCTCTGAAAGTTCTCGTCTCGGAGAAAAATGTTAATTAATGACGCTTTTTCCACATAAAATGTAGGATACAGGAGGTGTTATTTGATAAGGGTTTTGACCTATATAAATTAACCTGTATAAAATTATATAACACCAGCGAAGTATGTCTGAAAACTAACTTGTTGAAAAAGTATATAAAAGCATAAAAAAACTATAAAATACTAAGGTTCATCGTAGTGATTGAGGAAAAAGGCATGTAGTAATAACTACCTTCACCACATTCAACAGTCTATGAAATATTACGTAACACTTACCTCCCCGGGAACACCCCCATGGGAGCCATTCCTGATGAAATTCCTCATAACATTTCTTCCAAGGAGGGTTGTTCTTGCTACGGTGCCCAACATTTTTGCTTCAAAAACTTGTACAAAATGGGTCCTTCACCAGGTAGATTAGATAAGGATATTGACTATCGGCGGGTGTCGATACGACTGACCTTTCGTATAGTGACTGATAAAGTAACTATAATCCGTTTGAATTCAAGAGGCGACGCTGAAATATGAAGCCTGTTGACCCTTTTTCATTTGTTTCCTTTCCGCAGAATTGTATTGCATTTTGTACGTCGTGTTCATTTAAGAATTGAGAAATAATAAAAGGTAATAGTCGTTGTAATTCAAATGAGGAAAATGTTATAATAATTCGCATTTTATATTTGTATCTAAGAATCTGTAACCCCAACATATACATACATATTTTCCTTTGTTGGTTTAAGTTTATTAGTACATATATTATTACTATGATTAATCATAAACCATTGCTACTTCGTTATCTAGGCATATTTGAATTACTATTGTAATATTGAGTGCTGTCGTTTTACATACAAATATTATTAGTGACCATATTCTTGTATAATTTGAAAAATTAAAAATATATGAAATGTTTTTAAAAGAACAAAAAATAGTTACAAATAATTTTGCCAGTTTTTCAATACATTGAGAATTTAATAGTTGCAACTGAGAGTATTATATTTTTATAATTATTTTGTTTACGGTAAAATGGAATGGAAAAACATACTATGGAATTTATAGTATTAAATTTATTATTTTATATTTTTTTTTGTGTATTTGTACCACTTTTGGTGAATAGTAGAATTTAGTAGTAATTTGTTCATTGAATTTGTCTATGCCTTTGGAGATGGCAACAAATTATCCTGCCATTTAATTAAAAAAAAAGAAACAGTCGGCCACGCTTGCCACAAAAATCATTCCGGGGGACTAATCACATATTTCCCCCAATTATTTTATTCTAATATTGCTGTTTTTTACGTTATACATAATCATTCAAGTTGCTATTCAATATTAAATATGGCTGATTTGGACGATTTCTTCGCGAAAAAAGATCGCAAAAAGTCAAAGTCGGTCAAAAAGTTTGCAACGGCAGATGAACTGGCGAAAAAATTGGAAGACACTAAACAGAAAACGGATGTGAGACCGAAGAAGGAGCGGCCAGCACAAGAAGGGGAGGAAACTGGACGAGGCCCGGTTAGTAATTGTATTTATTAAATCGAAGTGTCGTTTTGTGATACGTCAAGTGCAGGTGCTCGGTGTTAACTTTACTCATTAAATACATCAAGACCCATAAGTTTTTGATGAAACAATTTCTAGAAGTAACTGTTTCTTTAATGAAATACTTTCCGTTCCGATTCCCACAGTGACACGACACTGACACTCCTTTGGCCTAAATTAAAGGTTAACAAGTGATCACGTAAATTACTTTTGTTTCCTTTCATATTGTATGAATATATTATTATTACATTAATTATATTCCACTTATATGCCGCCATGATATCCCAAATTGAAAATAGAATATTCTTCGTTAATATTAAAGATTTTGTAAAATAATTTTGACCTACATACGATTTCATTGTATACTCGTAATTGCAATTTCAAAGTCACGATACAAGAATACAATATCTTCAATACGAATCTTGATGTTTGACAGGAGATATCATTGAAGATTTAATATACCATTGTGAGCATCTTACATAAAGAATGTTGTATATGCTTATACATACGAAAGTCACATAAAAATGTTTTGTAGGAATGCATAATTCATATAAATAACAACATATTTATTATCTTTGTAATATATTACAATGTATCCCAAGATTTTTTTTTACTTTTTAGAGTGCATTGTAACTTCTATCAAAGTCAATTTCATTTGTTAAATGTAATGTTTATTTATTCAAACTATATAAAATAAATAGAATATTTCAGTGTCAATGAACTCAAAGCTATAATAAATATTTTTTGTGATTTTTTTTGGTTCCAAAGTTCAGTTCTATGATTTATACTTAAAATGGGAATCCTTGTACATACAATAAATTAAAAATTCTTAACATAGCTAAGTATCTTTACTTGCAGAAAAAAGCCTTAAATATCAATAAAAAGCCTTAGGGATACTATTAATTTAGAAACAAATGTGTTTATAAAGAACTAAAACAATCTTAAATTATTCATAATTTAGTTTAATATTAGGAATTCGCCAAATCCAAATAATTTTTGTTTTAAGCTTTACCATTTGTCCAAATTATTAAGTTAGCCATATATGTATTCATTGTTTTGTTACATATACAAGTTCAAACATGTATGCAAATACTTGAACGGAATATATTTGGCTGAAAACAAATAATGAAAAGTTGATTAATATGCTTAATAACACATAGTATTTGGTGAATCTCTATTTAATAATATATTAATATTGTTTGCATAATGTAACATGAATCACAGTTCCTTTATTGATTAGCCACAATTGAATCAAAGTCTGTTGTAAGGTTTCTGTGCATCTTACGGGTAGAAGAATCTTCATTAATGTTTACATGATTTTATGATGGTAGAAATTATTTACATTTTAAATACATCAAAAAATATAAAGGCCACTGACTTGGGTACAAAGTACATTAAAAAATATATACTATTTTTTTTAGAATAGGATTATTTTCATAAAATTTGTATTATAATTTATAAATCTTAAATATAAAATTACTATGAATTCTACTAATTTAAAAAAGTATTCCTTTGTTGTTTGTTTTTTAGTGAAAACTGTCTTCAGAATCAGAGGTACATTAAATAATATGCATGAGACTTAACAATACCTGTACATGTAACATTACGAATTTGGAATAATTAAAACATTCTTTGTTCATTAACCTAGCTTTTAACTTTTTACATAGAATGACATCACCACAGTTTTTTTACTAGTTTTAACAATACAATATAAAAAATTTTGTTGTAAAAATTTAAGTTCCAAAAAATATTTAAATTATTAAATATTCATCATTTTATACAAAGAGTATAGAGTAATTAATTCTATCTGTTATTTATCTATTACATATTATATATATAGGTAATTAAAGGTATAATTACCGATAGATATTCAATTCAAATCAAGCATTGAGAAGATAATATTACAAATACCACATATTTTGTTCAATCAAACAAATGAGTCACCAATATGTGTGTGTTGCTTGGTATTTTTTTTGACAACCCGATTGGCGCAGTGGGCTGGCAACAGCTTGTTAAGCCGGGGTGTGTGGGTTTGATCCCCACGAGTAGAAAGTTATTATGTGATGAACATTGTAATTTTCTATTGTCTGGGTGTTCACTACCGTAAAACACATAATAAATGCCTATGTTACTTGTGAAGATAATTTTTATTATAATGGTAATTTTTATTGAAATTTGTGTAGTAGTTTTTAAGTGAAAATATTATAAACATATGTAATAAAATAGAAATGTTTTCTCTATAATAGTGGTATAGATTACTATAGAATTGTATGCTTATCATATACATTTCAATCAATAAATAATTTATTTGCTAAAATATGTGTAATACAAGACTTAATATTTCAAAATTCAACTTATTTATTACAATTACAAATAAAAATAAATAATAACAATAATAATCCTTATTCAAAAATCAACCTTTACAGGAAGAGGAAGAATGGAAGGAGTACGAGGAGCCAGTGAAGGACTACACAGGGCTGAAGATACAAGTGCTGCAGGGCAGCGCCGGAGCGCCCGAGTCGGGGCGGGACTCCTCCACCGAGGACTCCATGCCCGATAATCCTAAGAACAAGGGGCCGTGGAACAAACCTGTGAGTTTATTTATTTATCCTACTACTATTATATAGGCGAAAGTTTGTAAGTATGGATGTTTGTTACTCTTTCACGCAAAAACTACTGCACCGATTATGATGAAACTTGGTATACATACAGGTAAGGGTTCAGAATAACATACAGGCTACTTTTAATCCCGGAGTTGCCACGGGATCAGACGTTACGCGGGTGAAACCGCGGGGCGCGGCTAGTTTATTTATATTAAGGAGAGCTCACAGGACCAATTACAGAATTTACTTATGTTATTGACAATATAATATTTTGAAATAAATTGTTCCCTTAACGTCTCACTGAGTACATGTTGGAGCGGCAATTACTAATTTAACTTTCTTAACAAACTACTTTATATTGTTTAAAATTAATCAAACATTTCTTGACATTACTTCTAAATTTATGTTGAGTGCATGAAAACAGATTGATATCATTAAGTTAAGAGTTGATAGTTGAACAGCTAATTTCATAGCAATTTCCTTGTGTTTGTTTTAACAAGGCCATTCCTTATTTAATGACTTATTATTATTATTAACCCGACGTTTCGAACAGTTCTCAGTACAACTTTCTGAATTGATAGTAGATTAAAAAGAAAGACAATAAAAAGAAAATTAATGTGTTTTAACTGAATATAGAATATAGATTAATTTTAACCTAATTTCTCAAAAAAAACCTGATACTCCGATCTTTTGCTGGTATCATAACATCATCTTGAGCTTGGTCCAATCGAGCAATGCTCGGTACCCACTTTTTATTGCTAAAGATGTTACACAGCACATGTAACATCTTTAGCAATAAAAAGTGGATAACCCTGTGTTGCCTCTTAAGATACCAACGGGCAGAAGTGAGGACACATTCTAACCCTTGCCGCAGCTGAGATTGTTAATCAATTTCTTGTCTCAGTCGCAGGTGGAAGCAGAGCCGGTAGCTCGGCCCGCGCCGCCGCCCGTAGAGGAGCCGAAGTCGCGCGCGCCCGCCGCCTACGTGCCGCCGCAGTCGCGACACCGGCCGTGCGACGGGCCCGTTAGAAGGACTCAGAACGTAAGGAATATTGTGCCTTGTAAACTATAAATTATTGGAGAGAAATTTAGTATAGTGGTTGCCTCTGTTTAGTTTTATTATGGTTGCCTGGAAGAGATGGCTTTGAAGCTATGAGGCCGCCAATTATACCTTTATGCTGTACTATGTAATCATGTGTAAATTTCTTGGTGTGTGTATAATAAAGGATAATCATTCATGCACAAATTGTCAGTCTTAGACGCGCTTTTAAAATAATGTAGTTGTTGGTATTTCTGTTTAATAGAATATAAGTTAGAAAAATATTACAATTTTAATTTATTTTGAATTAATAATATTGAATAGAATGAAATTTTTTTACATATAGGTTAGCCTACTTTTCCGAAATTCCAAATGCTGCAATAAGTGATTACGAATTTTTACTCATTTTGGAAGGTTTTTATTTGTGTATTCTTATACATCAAGGATATCATATTTTTTCCTAATACTAAAATGTTATTTTTTTGAAAATTGTTACTCATTAGTTATTCTCACATTCCAGAAAAACCCTCTGGACATCCACAACGAGGACTACTTCCCGGTGCTGGGCGCGGGCGCCAAACGCGGCGGCGCCGGCTGGAGCACCGCCGGCACCGGCGGCACCCAGCGCGCCCCCGCCCCCGCGCAGCCCCTCGCGCTCGGCAACCGCTTCACCACGCTGCAGGACGACAGCTAGCCAGGTGAGAGCCCTCGCACCGGCGGCACCCAGCGCGCCCCCGCCATATAAGGGGAGATCGTAAGGAAAAAATATTCTAAAAAATAAGTTCCAATCTATAGTCTCGAAGAAAGAGTATCTCGTCACGTCAGAGACCAGGTGAGTTATCTGACCATAACTTAATATAGCTTATCCGTGAATTAAATAACACTGTAAATACTTTATTGATAATATATACAGACACAATCAAGTCATCGTCCTTTCCTAGACAGAGTTACATCTGCTTAGAGTTAAGTGTCATTACAGTGTTTGAACACAAGAGAATGAAAAATCAATCAATCTCATAAGCCTTGTATAACATATACAATAGCTTTTCGATCAAGCTAAATAAAGACACAATTATAAGTTTGAAGTCAAAAATTACTCATCAATAATTTTAATTTCTCTTTACAGGTCACAGAAGGCAGTTCCGCAAAGATAAATATTAAAAGTGAAGTGTCATTATGGACTTAAGCAAGCCTGGCATAGCGTTCCCACATTATACATAGCATACAAACTGCGCACTTCCCGTACATAACTGTTATATATATCCGACGGTTGTTCAACTCAACGTGCGACAGTTTTCTCACAAAAACAAAACAGTGTGGGCTAAGCCTTATAATGATCCTATCTATACATAATCTGTGCAAAATCGGCCAGTACCTATGTTCCAATCATAGACAATAATATTCAGTGTTGCTAGCTAAAATTTTAATAAACGGCGACTCAAAAAAATCGTAAAACCCGAAACGGAAGTGTGCCTTTCAGTTTGTTACTTTTTTATGTTTATATTTAAAAGTAATTAATACAGTGTCATGATTGTTGCGTGGATGAGGGAATTTCGGTGATTTTAAAATGGCGGATTTTTAGTGTTATAGCGTGGGTCGACTGCGCTAAAATTGTTTAAATAGTAAGATTGAAAATCCGATATATTATGAAATAGTTTGGTTGGCTACCTCTGTATGTTGAACAGTAAAAATGTTTATAAACTCGTCGGCAAATCATTCAGAACATGTACCATAGAAATAAATTATGTATTTAAACTGTGTTTTGTTTATTTTTACCCTTTACCTTTCCTCAAAAACCTTCCATGTAAGGTTAGATACCTTAATAAGAAAGAAAAAAAATATTAAATGCTGCTTTTTTGGACACTATCGAAAATTGGAATGAGATTCATACTAATTTCGACAGAAACGTCATTGTGAATTAGTATCCACTATCATTTCAGACCTATGAGGTTATATAATTTAACCAAATTGGGGTAAAATGCAACAAAATGAAACGCATTATTGCATTAATTTGTGTTCATTTTTCGGTCTTTTAATAATATTTTCTCTGCTTAGCTAAACAAATTTTTGCGTATCGAATATACCATTTTATTTTTTATAGACTAATTTAAATTATTCTTGTAAGACCGTTCTCGAAAATTACGTTTATTATTTTTGATCGCGATTTGACAGATTCCTACGCGTTCAGCGTGTGCGCTCCTCTAGCGGAAAAGTTGCGAATTTTTCAAACTTTCTTTGACAACTATTTAGTGTGTAATGTCGTGTAATTATGTGTGCAATTTTTAAAGTTGTATGTACACATGGTTTATGAAAAAGGTATTTAATAAATATATACCGTTTAGGATATAATTTAATAAAATAAGCGTTTTTTTGACTTACTGCTTCAAATAGAGACTAAATAAAAATGCCAGTTAATGCCTTACAACAACGTTCAACTTCTTATTAAGTAATACATATTTGTATAGTGTTCATTAGTGTACTATTTGTATATAAAAAATCGCTATGACAATTTTGATGCGTGATTTAACCAATTTTTAATAAATTGGCAAACTGAAAGGTTTACATACATTTAGTGTGTTTAGTCAATAACTGTTATATGAATCTTCAGCGTATACACTGAATCATTAAAAAGATACAGCAAGAAAAGCAACACCTATAAATCATGATACACGGACCAAATTCGAATGGTCGGTATATTCTACAGACTGTAGGGTACCAAATAAAACACGTTATAATAATATTGTTACATTTATTCAGTTACAACGAAGTGCGATCACGCCAGGTAGCTGTACGTGTCCTTCTCCCCCTCCGTGCGCTCCAGGTACTCCTTTTCGATCAGGATGTCAATACATTTCTGAAATAAGCCATTCATATTAGCTATACTTTCATGATATAATTATATTTATATTTGTTTTAGTAATTACGTCACCATTCCTTTTAATTTATACTAAAAATAAAACTAATTAAAATAAGTATTCATTCTTAATTATTCAAACTTTAACGACGTATCAATATTTCAATTAAATTTGTTATTTTATTTTAATTTCAAAGACTTATTTTAACATGACAAACAAATACAAATGAAAGAAAGTACCTATAAAACATAAAACTAATAATGTAATGGAAAATATATAAAATCAATAGATGAATAATATACGGAACAGATCTATAGAATATGATTCTGTATTTACTCTGAGTATGGGTTCTCTATTTTGTCCTAACCTAAATGAATAGAAAAGCTTCTTCATTTTTTCCTTTTATAGGTCGGAAATATATCTGCGACACTTCTGATATTACAGATGTTAATTTTATTAATTATTTATTAAAAACTTTATATATACAGCATTCATATACAATTAAAACAAACGAAACAATAGTGATAGTCTTCATGGGTGGCGGAGACATAACAGAACATATTATGATATCTACGAGTACATACTTCCTTGGATTTTTGAAAATTCCTACAATCGTTAATATTCCTTCTAAGATCGTCTGAAAGAAATCGTATAATAGCGATAAGGCCACCTATTGATTTTCATTTAACTTTCATTTTTCCAAATATTTTGTATGTGTGCAATAAAAATATTTTAAACTAGCTTTCCACCCGCAGCTTCGCTCGCGTGGACCCGGCAATTCGAATTTTACTCGCCGTAAAAACCATGCTTGAACGTCAACGAACACTTAAAAAAAAGAAATGTCCAAATTGGTGTCCAGTCGTTGTTGAGTTATGCGCTTACCAACACATTTTGCGATTCATTTTTAAGAATATAAACGTGTAAAATATAGGAGGGATTCAGTTAGCTTCAAATGTCGTTTCTTATTATTTTCAGGCGAGATAAGTGTTCAGTAATATAGTGTTATATTATAGTAGAACAATACATTTTTTGTTTATTTCAAAAACATGAATACTAAGATTAAAACTTATTATTTTCAGAAACAATTTGTAGTTTGACTGGAAATCCTAAACAACAAACCTTATATATATATAAGATGATTATTTAATTACTCACCTTTATAACGGGCACTCTCGGCTTGAACCTCGACGACAGCTGGTTGAGCACCTCCACCACCAAGTGTTGGTGTTTCAGTGTCTTCCTCGTCTTCATTATGCGAACTATGGCCGCCTGAGAATTTAAAAAAATAAATAAAATCTTTACACACTTATTCTGTATACAAACATTAAATATAAAAAGTACACTTAAAGCAATCTTTAAATTTGTGTGAGGAGAAAAAAAATAGTCATACATACATTTTTATTTTTTTGGTAAATTTAATTTTGTATCACAAAATATCCAAAAAAAAAAGACAGGAAACGTTGAATTGCTGATTAAATTAATAAAGATTTTAAGTGCAAAAATTAATCAGCATAACATTTAACATAGATATATTTTGTGTTTACTTTAAGATTCCTCTTTATAAATTTTTTTTCCTATACCCATGGTTTCCTGGTAGAAATTGCTGTATAGCGATAAGGCCGCCAATTGTACAAGTTTCTATAGTGTATTATTTATTTAAAATTATTATTTTTTTTTGTATTTTTTTTAAAGTGTACAATAAAGTGTTTTTCGTTTGTTTGTTTGTTTGATTACTATAGATATAAAATCTCCAAATAAATAATAAATACGCACCTGTATAAGCATTTTCCTGTCCTCCTCGATGTGTTTGTGTGTCGCCTCTTGCTCCACCTTCAGTTCCGTCTTCAGCGGTATGTTGATGTTTACGCGTAGCTTTTTGCTGTGAAACAAGTGTTTATTATTTTTTTAGCTTACAATCATAGATATTTATAAGAAAGCCAAATGTTTTATTTTTATTTAACAATTAATTCATATAATTCTCAGTTAATATTACTGAAAGAATATAATTCAAATATTCACAGATATTAATTAAACTGCGCTTTTTACACATTGTTCATAAAACAAAATAAATAAAGTTTTATTTAATTGAAATTATTGTTGACAATTTATCATCATGAAAAGCTATGTATTATATGATTGTTCTTAGTATTAAAAAAATTGTTAATAGAATACATTTGAGATTATTATTCGATATTCAATTTTTGTATATTATGAATTAATCTTGTAACATTTTGATATACAATGTCATTCGCATTACATGTTTCAAGTCATTAAAACAAAAATAAGTAAAAAGAAAACTGAAATGACTTTTTATTGAATTTTTTTTTAAAATTTTAACTGACTTTCCCAAAAAGAGCACGTCATCAATTGACTGCACATTAGGGCGTTGTATACTAACTTCTTATATCCTAAATAAAGTTCAACAACGGACGTCTCCGTCAGCTCCGACTCGTCGTCCTGGCACACCAGCAGCTTCGCCTTCAGCAGGATTTGTAACACCTGCAAACAATATACAACATATAAATACTAAGGGACATATAATACTACGCCATCTAGTGCCAAACTAAGCAAAGCTTGTACTATGGAGACTAGATAACTGATAGAAATATTTAAACATATTTTGAAATTTTAAATAAAATACTTTTTAAAGGGTTTATTATAGATTATTTTACATTATTATTTAACTTACTTGTTTAAAATCCTTTAAATAGTATTTTATTTAAAATGGAAAGTACTCGCGTTAAAACAAGCACAAGATTATACTATATTTTAACATACTTTTTTTAGAAATACACACACTATTTGGTTGGCCAACCGGTCGTCCGCGACTTTAGGTCCAGTCGATCGTGGCAAGGCACAAAATATAAATAAGTATGTAAACACACTGCCATAACGTAATTACCAACTGCTGCACGTATCATCTTGTACAATTTTTCAGTCTCCGTTATGTCACATTATTATCATGTCTCCTACACTTATCAGTAGGCAAAAGCTCTCTTAAATTTTGGCGTTGTTGAGATCACAATCGCTGTCGATGATGAAAAATCGATCCAGGGTCTATACAAGTTGGACACCCCTGCTGTTATAGATATATTTTATTTTGTTTTATTTTATTTGAAGGAACACCAACAATACATGTACAGTACATTTAAAAAGAAAAAATAATACATATCATGGTATGTACATGCATCAATTACAGGCGTTCTCAGCATTCGTTGTTAACACGTATTAATATGGGCGATTATTAAAAAAAAAAATATGAACACCCAGACAGTAGAAAAGTACAAAGTTAATCACATAATAATTCTCTACTCGTGGGGATCGAACCCACACCCTCCGGCGCAATAGACCATTGCTGTACTGCGCCAATCGGGTCACACAGCGGAAATCGGGTCACACAACGGAAAGCTAGAACAGATAAGAGCAAACGCTCACCTGTATAAGGAAGTCTCCCTTGATGCCGGTGTGATGTTCGAGCTGGCGCACGCTCCATGATGTATTGTCATTGTATTGTAGAAGCACCGCCATTTGGAACGTGCTCGCTTGTAACGTGTATCTGAAATTATTTCATTAAATAGTAAGGCGTGGGTAATATTATGTGTTTTTATGTAACAAGTGGGGCATGCGGTTCACCTGATGTTAAGTGACTGACCGCAGCCCATGAACATCTATTTATTTATTTATTCCAAAGGACACACATCGGACATATTAAAACCTTAACCAAATACAATTATAAAATCATTTATCTAATATGCGTGATAATTAAGGTATACACAACATTTAGTATATAATCTTAGGCTAAATGATGAGAGGATAAATGATGGAAAATTGGGAAAGGAGTAGAACTGAATGGGATCCAGGCCTCCAGGTACCCGCTCACCGTACGATACACAGTGCAATACTGCTTCAAGTCGATCTTCTGCTGGGGGGTGGTACATACACCGGTGCGAGCTTGGCCCAATCGTGCTAATGGAATTGGATTCTACAATCTTATTTAATTTATTTAAATATTAAACAATTTGTTTGCCATGACATATGATATTCGGTTCGACAAATAACGCTACATTAGGAGCCTAATTTATAAAAATTATATCGTTGAAAATGTACTTTATTAGTATATTTTTTCTTGTATTATTCAATCTTATTTTACATAGCCATATTTTATTTATTTATTTAATTCAGACAACAATAATCCATAATTTAATACAATATACATTAGAATTTAGATGTCAGCTGATCCTTAAGTCAAACATATTACAACTATTATTATTAAATTAACACAACACAGAAAAGGTATAAAGGTATAAATAGCCTCCCCCCCAATTAATGTCCCACACTCACCTGTTCTTGAAGCAGTTGGTGACGAGCTCGCCCTTGCTCATGTTGTACAGCCAGTTGAGCTTGCGGCCCGAGTGCTGCGACGAGTAGAACGTCGTGAACCGGTGCACCGAACGCTCCAACTGGAAGTGCACGACCATACTATTATTTCACTTATATTATGCAATGTTATTCAATGTAAACTCTGTTTGAATGTCCGCGCAGTGAAAATATTAGTGAAGAATGGAATTAAACAGGCATTCTATTATTCATATTATTTCACTTACATTATACAAAAATGTTATTCAATGTAAACTCTGTTTGAATGTCCGTGCAGTGAAAATGCTAGTGAAGAATGGAATTATACAGGAATTTTATTATTCATATTATTTCACTTATATTATGCAATGTTATTCAATGTAAACTCTGAAGGTCCGTGCAGTGAAAATATTAGTGAAGAATGGAATTATACAGGCATTCTATTATTCATATTATTTCACTTACATTATACAAAAATGTTATTCAATGTAAACTCTGTTTGAATGTCCGTGCAGTGAAAATGCTAGTGAAGAATGGAATTATACAGGAATTTTATTATTCATATTATTTCACTTATATTATACAATGTTATTCAATGTAAATTCTGTTTGAAGGTCCGTGGAGTGAAAATACTGCTGAAGTAGTGGAGGGTTCGATCAAATATCAGGGTGTTGTAAAAAATATGTTATGAAATATGAGTCTTGTCTTTTTTGTGTGTGTCTGTCTGTCTGTCCTCACCTCGGTGGGCAGCTGGAAGGAGGTGGACTGCTGGAAGGGCCACGAGCCGGAGGAGAGCACTTGTATGCTGCAGTCGGTGTGTGTTTGTGTGTCTGTCTGTCTGTCCTCACCTCGGTGGGCAGCTGGAAGGAGGTGGACTGCTGGAAGGGCCACGAGCCGGAGGAGAGCACTTGTATGCTGAAGTCGATGTGCAGCGGCACCTCGCTGCTGTTCGCGATGTGTTTGCGGAAGTTCTCGTTCAGATCCTTTGATACGCCGATGTCCTGTGGAACAATACAAATTTAATTAAAAAAACAAAAGCGAAGGATGACTTTCAACCTCTCTCATAGCAACTCCAGCTTCCTTTTACGATAACAATATTTGACATCACAAAGAAAAAATAGTAGGAAATAAACACGCTTTAATGGGTGGCGTGATGGCAAAAAGGTCATCACAGCAGTATATGTTGGAGAATAGAATCACCAACTATTGATTTTCAGTGACACCGTTACTGACTAGTCTAAATAGAGGAGTTTGTTGCAATTATTATTATTTATTACTAGCCGATCCACGCGGCTTATATTTTATAAAATATAGCCTATGTTACTTGTAAATAATGTTTCGTATGATGAAAGAATTTTTAAAATCTGCCAAAATGTCCTAGATTTTAAGACAAGGTTTTTCATCGTCACAAGCCTGAGATAATCGTGTTAAAAATCACA
The DNA here is from genome assembly GCA_001586405.1 of Phoebis sennae. NCBI lineage: Eukaryota > Metazoa > Arthropoda > Insecta > Lepidoptera > Pieridae > Phoebis > Phoebis sennae. The sequence goes on along the minus strand of LQNK01001813.1, from coordinate 385,589 downwards.
TTTTCTTGTCAACTATTATTTACAAAAACAAAATACGGTCGAATTGTGAATCCCCTTCTTTTTTTTGATCGTCGGTTAAATCAAAATTGTTTCAATTGAGTTCAAAATAATTAATAAAATATAGAAAAATACTTACCTGGAACATCCTCTGTAATTTGCTCGTGTATTCGAAACCACACGCCTGTTTTAACTTTGAGATCATTGAGGCCTGAAAATAAAATAAACCAAATGAAAATAACAAATTATGTTTGTATATTATATTTCACAACATTTTACAATTCATATATATTTTGCAATATATTAATTTAATAATACTTGCTGAAAAATGTTGTGAAACTATATCAACTAATAAGTAATACAAATTAATCAAAATTGGAGGTAATACAAATATTCACAGTTAATGCTGCGCGTTTACCGCCCTCTATCTCAAAAACGATTGAGCGCATCAAAAAAGGTTGAAATAAAATGTATCCTAAATTTTATGCTCGAAAATTTTTAAAATAGAAGTTAACATCATTAGAGCGAAAGAAACTGAGATAATCGCGAAAAACTATTTTTATGACCTCGTATAACTTCCGATGCAAACACGACATTATATGAGACAGCTTTTAGAACGCCAAAATAACATATTATATACAAATATTTAGTTTATTACTTCTCGTTCCGAGGTTAATCGCTAAAATGACGGGACTATAACGAATGAAACGCTAGCTATGTAACACCTTATATATATAGTTTAGCTTTATATAAGGTAATAGTTCGCCTATTAGTTACTATAGTACTAAAACAACAATCACCTCAGCGTCATCACTAGCCGACATGTGTTGCACGAGCCGCTTGGCCAACATTTTGCTGTAGAACTTCTGGAACACGTCCTTGTCTTCTATATATTTGAACACCACCATCTGGAAGAGGAGCAGCGAATTAAATATATGTATTACTAGCTGAACCACGCAGTTTCAGCTGCGTAAATTCCGATCTCGTGTAGATATAAATATATACTTATAAGTGTAATTTTGTTTTATTTGTTTTGTTTTATAATGTGTCTCATTCTTATTTGTATTGTTGAATAAATGTCTTTTTCTTTCTTTTCTTTTCTTTCTATTCATTTATCTCTAATTTTATTTATTAATCAAATAATAATTTAATAGAACAATCATAGAATGTCATTATTGGTAATTCTTTGTTTCTCATTAGTTTGAACAAATTGTATGAATCATTGATTAAGTACAGTATATTCCATAATTGGAATTTCCAGTTCTAGAATTGCTTTGTCATATTGTGTGAAATTAGTTGCATTAAGACGGTTTACAATTACTGCTTTTTAGCTTGGTGTAGACCGACAGTTTCCACCATCCTCAGTAATTTATGTTCGAAACCGGTCTAATTCATAATTAATATAGAGTAGAAAATATATTAGTGTGGAACTAGTGAAATTTTTTTATTAACAAATTAAGACGCAGTTCCATCAAGAGGTAACCATACAAAATATAAATTATTTTATGCCTCACTTATTGTGTGATATATTTATCTCGGTTCATAAGGCGATTTTTTTTCAAGCAACTAAATAAATAAATCTATATATATAAAAATGAATTGCTGTTCGTTAGTCTCGCTAAAACTCGAGAACGGCTGAACGGATTTATCTTATCTTGGTCTTGAATTATTCGTGGAGGTCTAGGAAGGATTTAGGGGTCCACGCGAGCGAAGCCGCGGGCGGAAAGCTAGTAAATAAATAAGTATCGCCCACTCACCACTTGGTTCAGCGTGTCCTCCAGTTCAGCCTCCTCGGGGTTCTTGCTCGACTTCTTGAGCAGCAGGTCGCAGTACTTGGCCAACAGTTCTGGACTCTTCGACGACGAGTTAGCTGCCTTTGTCACCGCATTGCCTATGGACAAAGATTATATTAAAAACAAGATTATTAATTATAATCAATGAAAGAACCCGATTAAAATACATATATGTAATAATATAAATATTGAAAATTTATATAGAAAGACAACTATGATGATTAAACAGCATATCACATGTCAAAACCCCTCCAGGAGTTTGAGCTGTATTGAAAAAAAATGGACATACATATGAAAAATATTAGCCTCCTTTTGTCACAATAGTGCCAGTTTTAGCACCTCGTATCTATTAAGCTATTAAAATATTTATAATTATAGGTATATAGGTATTATAAATAAATTTTTGCCCTGTAAATATATTTTTCAAAAATCCAACATAACTTTCTCATCTGTATGTCAAGTTAAAACTCCAATTTAAAATCCATACAATCAATTAATGAAATTTGAGTAGAGTTGCAAAAATAAGGCGTGCCGACAACTTTGGCCTATGACATTATTTCATAAAAAGTAATTCAAATTAGGAGAACATACTAAAAATCTGTGACATAATACAGAATTATTATTTTCTGCAAAATTAATGGATTCGATTTCTGGCTCAAAAAATAATTTCTTTAAAAAAAATAATTTTTAAAAATCATTGAATTAACTATTTTTTTTGTAAATCCCTCCACAGTTTAGGATTTGCCCCAGAGGACCCATTTCAAAAAGTCACCCTGTATATTCGCAATCACTGTTAATGACCAGCACGCCTTGTCGAAGCGAAATTTCGGCCTCGAAATTCCTCTCAGAATTCTTGATACGCCCCCATAGTATACGATCTGTCCTTCAATACTTTAGAACTTGTCCCTGTAAGCCCGTTTCAAAAAGCCACCCTGTATAATTACACTCACTGTTAATGAACCGGCCGCACGCCTTGTCGAGCGCCGCCACGAAGCCCGAGTCGTTGTTGAACGCGACCAGCACGAGCGCGTTGTACTTCTTGTGCACCTCCAGTATCGTGGACACGTACACCTTTGGATCCTGAAAATTTTATTCATATTTAATTACATAATGTTTGTCATCAAAAATTTATTCATATTATTTTTATGAGACACGAATAATTATAACTGAATGTTGGGGTATTTTATAAGTTCCAAAACCGTTATGTCTCAGGTTTACGGGTGGTGGGGAGAACAGTCACGCAGCAGCGTCGGGCGTGAGCGGACGTGTTTTACCCTGGCCACTGGTGACGTAACGAGCCATTTACATACCTTGCATATAAATAAATAAATAAATGTATGCGCCGAGGTGCGCCTCGTGTCTATGCTCTCCGGCGCGTGTACGTACCGTGTGCGCACTCTCCCCGCACTTGTCGATGGCCTGCAAGCCCTGCGCGTGTATGTGCTGCTCGAGCAGACGCCGCAGCTCGCACAGCCCGTCCGGGATGCGAGCCACGAGGCTGTACATGCGCCCGAGGTCGGCGTTCTTGTCCGCGTCGAGAAGTTTCTGCAAGGAAAAAAAAATTTTCTCATATTTTAAACCAACAAAATCGAGGTGAAAACGCCATTCGACCGCATTTTTATGTATATCACTGCCATTTATAGTCCCATAGAAACTTGTTTAAAGTCTGATTCATCCATATGGAAAATATTCCAGGGAACTCCACAAAAATCAATGGAATAGGCTTCGTGGTTAAGTTTTACTTCTTTAGGTATGCATAAGCTGCAGAAAATAATATAATAAACCGTGTATAAAATCTGTTAAAAAGCATTTTTATTTTACATATATAACAATTAAAACTGACCTGGAACTCAGCGTGGAATATCTCCAGGTGTTTCTCGATCAGCACCCGGTCGCAGGTCTTGGCCAGCCGTTCCATGGTCGTCTCGTGCAGGTACACCTGGACGCGTCTCTGCTCCTCCTGTAGCCTTTGTTCCGCCTGCAATTATATTTTTCATGTATACTTATATTATAAAGATTAAGATTTCATCTTTGAATTTGTTTGAATACGCTTTGAAAGTACTGGACCGATTTGGATAAAATTTTGTACAGAAATTGTTTCAATTACGAGGAAGGACATAGGATAGCTTTTATCATGAAAATCCTTTGGGAATCGGGAGATATACACTAGCTGAGTTCAGATAGTTATTAAATATTTGTATAGTACTCCTTTACACCATTATAACTCCATTTATACAGTTAAGTCTTGGGCAATGTTTGTCACTCTTATAAATAGAAAACACAATACTTATAATAACAAAAAGCACAATTTTTGTATTTGTTGGAATAACAGCTCGACACTAGTTGTAAATTACTGATTACTAGAAGTAAATTACTTATTACGCGGGTACTTTTAAATTTTCCACACCTAGAATATAATCTTTCATATCTGGTGCATAATTTTTTACAGGACATTCATTTGTGTCTGAAGACTGTATATAACAGTAACAGATATATTCACCTTAATCATATACTCAGTGACAGGGTTGTTTCTCAGGAAGTCCGTGCTCTCCCTCGTGTAGAATCTCTCCGTGTCTTCAAGGAAGATGGCTTCAAAAGTCTCCTTGTATACGGCCAAGTTCTGTCCACGCGCTGAAGGCTCTTCCTCATTGAGCCCGAGCGCTACGTAGCAGTTGATGACCTGAAACAATAATATAAAATGTAGGTTTTGATATAGTTTAAAACGCAACATTTAATATTTTAACAAAGAGTACATTTTTTTATTTTATTTTATTAAGGTATACAAAACAGGAATTGACCTTATTAATCAAATATCAAAACAATGGTTGTGTAGTGTGTATTTCTGTACACATATTTTAATAATATGAACCAAATAGAGGGCCTTTCATTATCATTATTCTACTCGCCTTTATTCTGGTTATATTTAAAGTAACTTTCCAACACTTTAAAGTAATATATTGGGCAATAATAATACTAATCTCCCTTTAGGAGTGTTGGCCTGCGGTCTCATCGGGTTATGAGAGTAAAGGAATAGAGTGCACTTGTGTTCGCGCACTATAATATCTCCTGTGCACCTGGCCGATCTCTGTTGGGATTGGCTACTCGTGGCAGGTTAAAATAGATGTACAAAATAGCTAGATACAGAAGTCAAATTCTTGATGTACTTCACTTTCACATCGTATGAATAATAATAATTGCGAAAAATGATTATATACAATTTTTTCGCATCACGACGTCAAGCGTCTATTATGCGTGACGGGATGGTCAGTCACATAGTAATACAGACTGTTCCGAAGTAGTCCGAGGTTTATTGTCGATGAACAATGTCTATGTGTGGGTTGTTCGAGCGCGCTTCATAGGAGTTTGACTTCTATACTCTTCTATTTTGTGGTTAGACTCACCCCAGACACGAGCCTAGTGTTGATCGTCTCCCCGTTCCGCTCGCGCTCTATCAGCTACAGCACCGCGTCTGTGACCTACTTTTTGAGGCACTTAACCGGTTTGCATTGCACAATGAACAATGCCTTTGACTAGGTTGCTCGAGCATGCTTCATGTGGAGTTCTATTCTTCTATACCAGCGTTGCCCAAACATTTTTGTATTGTAGACCCCTTTCCATCTTTTTTTGTGTTAGGTAGACTTACTTACCTGATATTGATTTCTTGTAAATTTCTAACTGTACTGATGTTTTGGGTTAAAAAGCATGGACCCCAAATTTTTTTCCGCTGACGTAGACACTTTGCAGGTTGTTATAGACCACTATGGGAGTCACTGTTCTATACTCTTCTATTTTATGGTCAGACTTACCCCAGACACGAGCCTAGTGTTGATCGTTTCCCCGTTCCGCTCGCGTTCTATCAGTTTCAGCACCGCGTTGGTGACCTGCTTGTTGAGGCACTTGAAGAGGTTGTCGCGCCACGTCACCAGCGCCAGTTGGTATATTTCGTAGATGCCCTGAAAGGACGGCGTTTATTTTATTGTATTCATTGATATATACAAATCCTAAGGTACCATGAAACAAGTGCACAATTCAATGTTGTGCACACATTTCGAATAGTCTCGCGTCACCCGCATGATACATTTTATGTACATTACTCTAAACTGGGGTGTATATAACATATAAAATATAGTTGTTGCGATGCCGGGGCGGGTCGCTAGATTTGATTAACCGTATTAATAAAAAAATGATAAGTTCTAAAAAATAAAAAATCATAGAGTTGGAGTCGAGCATAACTTTAGATCGATTGGCGCTAAGTACGGGGAAATTTCCCTCTCCCTATTACGTATTCTATTTTCCTTTTTTTTTCCCTTTCCAAGACCAGTAAAGTTCTCACGATATTTTTGATATGATATGATGATTATTAATTAGATCATAGACTTCGGTGCCGCTTAATTTAGCGCATACTCTCATTATTTTTTACATTTGTTGCGTAGTAACTTATATATTTAGTATTTTATTTTTTGTCTCACCTTTCTGCCCTCTTCGCACTCCCGCTTCACCCAATGCCTGTTGAGGTAGGAGCACACGCCGTTCAAGACCCGAGAAGAGAACTGATACTCCTCCCATTGTTTCGTGTAGAACGCCAACACATCTTCGCCCATGAGATCTGCGCCGTTCTGAAATTGTTCATAAGCGGCACTTCATACATGTGTAATTGGCAAATAAATTGAAGTGTATTATAATTAACAGTACATTGTGTATGGCGCAAGTACGTTGAGATAAACTCTAGCCCTTGAGAAACAATATTCACTACAGGAGTACAGGAATTGAATAATTAGTAATTACCAATGTACATATATATCCATAATATATCCATAAAATCATAACTCACTTTAATACAACAAACTATGAGGTATATTAATACATAATTTTAACAAAACAATGCATGTTATCACAATTTGATTTTCTGATTCTATGTAAAAATCGCTTCTTTACGGATCCAGCTCGAAGGACCAAAATGTTTTAAACACTCACCTTCAACAAATTTATAAGATACATCCTTAGGAATTCTCTCAGCCTCTTGTACAACTCTAGTCCGACGAGTTGCGCGCCGCCAGGCACTTGGCCCGTCTGTAAATAAAATAGATCATAAAGTTTAAAAAATAAGATATAAAATCAAGTATAAGATAATATTCAGTTGTATTGTACGATAAAGTTCGTTATATTGTATCCAGAAAATGCTGGGTTTGATCCAGAGATTTAGGAGTTTTGCCGTGTCCGTTATTGAAAGCTGATGTCTACCATTTCATTTGATTTTAAAATTGTACCAAACAAAGTCGAGGAATATCTCATCTAAGCTTTTTTGTGCACAATTTATGTCTAAAACTGACAGACTGTTATAATAATTTCATATGTTAATTAGAAAGATAGACATCATCATTGGGCCGTAACCAAATCTGTCAATTTATGCCGAGGCGATCCAATCGAGACGCGATTTTGGCATTTAAATTAGCAGTGTTGGTATCCTGAACATGCGTCATCTTACCATTTTCTTGCCGGCTCCATATGGGATCCTGCCGGAGTTGTTGCTACTCCTGCTGACCGGTCCGGTGCTCTGCTGGTGTACTGATGTACAGTAGTTATATACGTGCCTGTTTCTCGTATAGGAAATTTATAGGTTTCACAATATAATTCCATACTATACTCTACTTCTTTTAAACTGACATATGTTTTTGTTACATTTTTTATTTAACTAGAAGTAGCTGTGCCCCGTGGTTTCACGTGCGTATAACCCAAAATTACATACACATCGGTTACAGACAGTTACTTTCACATTTATAATATTAAGTAAGTAAAAAAAAAGTATGTAATGTAAATAAGGAAAAACATATAAAAACGCGATCTGAGATCTTAATTATTATTTTTGTCAGGACAAGCAAAACATGGCAACCTCAAAAGGGCCGCCGATTCGTTATCAGTTTTCAAGAAAAGATCACCAAATTAACTCCAACCATACGCGACTCCCACGCATTTTACGGTTTTATGAATTTCGTTAAAAAGGATACGTATATAATTCCATATATCTCAATTTGGACATGTGTTGCCTCTTGTATACTTGTTCGATGCCTTCTCGTAGGTCGCCCCATATCTGAAAAAAGAAATTATATATTATAATTACTATAGTTATTTCGTAAGTTTCATCTTATTTTAGTAAGTTATGATTCTACTGTCGAGTTGTTCTATAAACCTAGAAAAATGAAGACTTTATAGTGGTGCAATGACCATTATCATTCAAACTTCGTACAGACCAGCAGAATTGTTATATAGACTGTTACACAATTTGGTGAGTATTTTTCTCTAATACGTGGATTGTAAAATCTTTAAAGACTACATAAATCAGAGTTTAAAAAATATATATAAACTATTCATCCGAGGCGTTAACGAAAAGATAGACATCTTAAAAGCATCCATCACTTGGTTACATCTAACCAGTCATACATAGCTACTTATGTGCACTGTTTTGCTTGAAATTGTATAATGTAAGTGTTCCAATTGTATCATTCACTTTTCATCCGATAGTTAGGACCATTTTTGGAGAGGTGTTTGAGGCAAGCTGAAAACTTGAATGATGCCTCTCCTATTATACACCGACAAGGAACTGCAGGCCTGACTGGTGAGTTACGTCTTTTTTGATTCTTCATCTTTTTAGTGTAACGTAACGAGTCGTAAACTTAGTATGTTGTTTCTGTGAAACATTGTTATGTACCGTTCAGTTTATGCGCCAGATTTAGCATAGGTGTATGCGGACAACCTGATATTAAAGGGTTGATGATAGAAAAATAAATGTGGTCGAATTAAGAACATCCTCTGATTTTGAAGACAGTAAAAAATAGGAGAATGGGCCCGGAATTGCTATGAAACATTGCGTTTAATAATATCCGGGACTTACAGGATCAATCACGTGTCAAACGATTTTACAACGCACTTTTAATCGCTCATTGTCTGCATGCAACGATATAATTATTGTTTTTCTTGAGAACCGAGCGAACTACGCAACACCTCAATGTAGGTTAACTGTAATATTGTCTTAGCTAATTAATTTTAATGTGCAAATAAATGCCGTTTTCGATATTTATTTGTTACTAACTAGCTGTCCCCGTTTCGCTCAAGTGCAAATAATTTAGCAAACATTTATTTATTTAAATATTCCGAGAGTTGGTACCAATTTTTGGGGAGGTGTTGAGGTTTGAGGCAAGCTGAAAACTTGCTGATGCTTCTCGTATAATTCCCCAATATTTGTAGACCTGGCTGGTGAGTAGCGGGGCTTTTTTTGGCAAGTAGAAACTAGAAAGTACCACCAAAAAG
>LQNK01001813.1:347619-360566 GCA_001586405.1 Phoebis sennae | reverse complement strand
CCCCCCCCCACATACCACTTTTTAATGCCTTTAAAGGTTTAGGTTATTAAACTTGGTTAGTTCGTATATACTTTGGCACATATCTGCATGAGGGCCTGGAGGCCTGTATTCTCTTCCGATCCTGTTATACTCCTCTCCCAAGGAGGAATTTGATGGGAAAGCAGCTTCGGGCACGCTCACCGTAGGAAACACAGTGCAATACTGCTTCACGCCGATCTGCTGGTGGTACTTACACCGGTGCGAGCTTGGCCCAATCGTTCAATGCCCGGCTCCCACTCTTTTATTGCTGAAGATGTTATGCAACAGAATTACCCTCTGTCGACACCCACGGGTAGAAATGGGGTGGCGACACATGTATTCAAACCCGTGGCCACACGAGTATCTACACTATTTTTTATAATAGTTATTAAATTACCACTGCTAAAACTGTACAAACACAATTACAAAATTCGTCACATTATATCTATTTTAACGCTTTTATTGCGTTTCTGCTTTAAAAACAAAAACGTACAGTTACGTCCATTAACGGTTCCCAAATCGGAGATAAATGAACCGTTGTTGTGTGAAGTTAGAGTGTAATGGAATCATTAATGTTTCTTACGTGTAGGTTTGCAGTAAATAAATAAAAAATATGTAATAAAATATTTTTTTTTTAGGATTTTGACTAACTTAAGTGTATTCTACAGGGCATCGAATAAAAAATCTTATTTTTTTATTTATTCAATAAGTTAATTATGGAACCAAATTCTGCGTTTTGAGCTTATTTTTTTATTTAGGGGCAAAATAACGACTGAGAAGTTTTTATGAAATTTTCGCGATATCCCACTCATATATGAATGTCTTATATACATTTAATTATGTATTTAAATAAATATAACACGAGCAGAAAATTATTACGTGATGCATATTGTAATTTATTCCTGTCTGGGTGTAAATTTATCTATAGTATGTATGCATTTACAAAAAAGAATGTCTATGAGTTATCTAGTTTGCTTAGTTTTTGACTAGATGGCATAGTGTTAAATGACTCAGAATATTAAATCTATACTATAATATTATAAAGAGAAAATATTTGTTTCTTTGTATTGAATAGGCTCCGAAACTACAGGACCGATTTGGATGAAATTTTATACAGAAATCTCTATACAAACTGTATTTACAAAACTCTCATTCGCCTATAAAATTGGCAATTGCACCACGTCCTTTCATAAAAATTTGAAAGCAATACATACAAAAATGTCAAGCATTATACAAACGTATTCGATCACGTTTCACGACGTGTGACAGGATCGGTACCTGGCTATGATAATGGCCTAGGCGATGCGATCTAAGAATTAGGTTGTTATAGATTTGACCCTTAACTACACGTATATGTTAGAGCATACAATTGAATTGAACTACGATTTTGCTTGAAGCGCGTTTGTGCAATCCTACTACTATTATAAAGGCGAAAGTTTGTAAGTATGGATGTTTGTTACTCTTTCACGCAAAAACTACTGCACCGATTATGATGAAACTTGGTATACATACAGGTAAGGGTTCAGAATAACATATAGGCTACTTTTAATCCCGGAGTTGCCACGGGATCCGACGTTACGCGGGTGAAACCGCGGGGCGCGGCTAGTTTAACATAAGCGAAAGTGATGATGCTGAATTTATTAATTCAACATTAAAGTTATTCAATCGAAAACAAAATATTTGGCGATATATTATACATAAGACTGTTTATACAGGACTAATTGTAAACCATTAACTTAAAAATATTTTTCTTCTATCACTCTACGGCCGTTTTCAATATTTTATCTACCCCTTGTTTCGCTTACTAAAGTCAGACAAATCTATCCATTTGCACTTACTTTGATTTCAATATCCTAACGACGGATACATTTGCCATGACTTATGTCTATCTATTGTCACATAAGCTACAAAATAATCTATCCATAATCATTGATACATTATTGAAGATGGCCCCTACTTGAAACTTGAAAGTTAGACAAAAACGATATGATAATTGTAATCGATAAATTATTCATAGCATCGAAAGGACATTCTGTAAATTATAATTATTAATACTGTGAGCGATACTTGGGTGTTTGAGAGCTACCTGAGATCGTACGGTATAATTTAAAAGGCGTATAATATATGGAATTTCACTTTTTATGTATTTAGAGCGCAAAGTTTATTTTAATCATTGATACAGATCGATTTGTTTGTATAAGATATAAAGATTATATAAAAAATGTTATCTGTAATTTATGTACAGTGTATAAAAAAGTTTTTTTTCATTCATCTACACTAATATTATAAAGAGGACAACGCCACGCTTGTACTATAATGGACGCTAAATAACTGATAGACATACTTAAAAATAGTTTTTTTTTTTGTAAATACGTACATACTATAAATAAACACACCCAGACAGTAGAAAATTACAATGTTCATCACATCGTGATTTTCTACTCGTGCGGATCGAACCCACACTGTCTGGCGCAATAGACAATTGTCACAGCCACTGCGCCAATCGGGGCGTCTAATTCTGTTTCCGTTTGTGTGTCAATCACACAAACAATATTGAACGGTTTTAATGAAATTTCGTATACAGATAGCTGCATAAGTGATACCTTTTATTATTACTATCATGCATTGAATTTTTTTCTCATTTTATTTTCATTGTCTGTACTCACTTTATGTACCTGTTTGTGTATGGAATAAACTTCCTTTCTTCTTTCTATTTATTAAGCTCGTATAATTTATTTTGCACACAGTTAATATAAATTCGGTGCTTCACTTCAAAAGCGTCCCTTATTTCTCTTATGAAGGTACTCAAGGTTTTGATGTGGTAACGTTGATCATGAATCAAGAACATCGCATCGTGACGTTTACACACTTTATTACTGTCTTGTGGTTATTATAAGGGCTGGCATTGGGTTTAGAGTACAGAAGTATCACAGAGTTAAAATCATAATATAGAAACATTGAAATGAATAGTGCATTTTATTTTGCAATCAGAAAAAAAAATTAGACGACAATTTCATTTATAACATAGTAAATGCAAATTCAGATGCGTCACTTTTTAGTTGTCATCGCCCATATAATATAACTTACGGAGGTACAATGACCATCAAGGTATCAATGTGGTAACGATCATTATTTGATTTTTTGACCATTAATTACGAAAAATGATTGCCTCTATAACTTACTCCGTTCTTTTCACTCAACCATTTCATACGCACGTCTTTATGATAGTTTATCTTCTAATACGTGAATATATTACAATATTTTTAATTAGGCCGGTTGTTTTCGAGTTTAACAATTAACAACAAAAAATAGTGCAATGAGAAATATACGAACAATATTATGTAGTTCATAAGGAATTTGAGACAAAATTTTATCAGATATACGCGGGTGAAACGGCGGGGCACAGCTAGTTATTGAGTAAATACTCAGAAATCATATTTTGGTAGTACGTAATGATAATCTCAGTAAGCAAAGTGTAATTAATCAATATTTTCCACAATAACTTTAAGTATAACATTCATAATGAAAGGTACGAATGACGTAGTGGCACTGTACCCACTTGCGTACAGACAATAAAGATAATCATCAAAAATAAATGTGACACAGTCGCCGCCTACACACGGTGTATTAACCTGCACGATTATTATATGATTAATCTTAAGCCCTCTCCACACATCGGCAGACGCATACGTGGACGTCATCTGTCAATGGATGATGACATTCGCGTATGCGACGCTGATGTGTTCAGGGGCTTTAGAGGATTATGGTACGGGTGAAGAAAATAACATTCGAAAGATCGTGAAGGCCGCACGCGAGAAAAAATACCGCGAAATATTGGACGAAAACGTTTTTGATGTTGAAAAAATTATTTAAATAAATTTGAACGTGATTTAAATCTGTATTTTATAGGCTCTCGTTTTATATATTAAGGCTTGTAGTGCGTTACTTATTGTATCATTTATTTCACTTTCCATATGTATGTAGTTGGAGCCGATCATTGCACGATTGGGCCAAGCTCGCTCCGGTGTAATTACCACCTCTCCAGCAGAAGACCGGCGTGAAGCAGTATTGCACTGTGTTTACGGTGCGCGGGGGCCCGGAGGCCCGGAGGCCTGTATTCCAATTCCATTCCTCTCCCGTCCTCTTCCAACTTCCTATCATTAGTCCTCTCCTTATCACTTCTCCTTCTTTCGGGAGATCCTTCCTTCCTTGCGACACGCTGGTGTTGAAGGTGTTCATGGGCTGCGGTCAGTCACTTAACATCAGGTGAACCGCATGCCCCGCTTGCCTGCTACAACCTAAAAACCCCTATATGCCGTGTATTCTACTATTGTGACGTCACTCACCTGATCCAAGTCGATCTGCCGCAAGGGCGGCGGCGGCACCGACATCCTGGCGTTCTGCGAACTCATCCTATAACATACACTGCACTAGCGGGCGCGGTTCATGCGATATCACTATGCGAGATCACGTTTAATATTTACAGTGGCATAATTCGGTTATGCACTCGTCAGGTGTAGCGCTCGAAGGTTCTGGAAACAAAGGAATAAATTAGTACTCGTAATCTTGTTTTTCGACACTAATTTTATAAAGAGGAAAGATTTGATTTTTTGTTTGTTGGTTTGGATTGCTATTCAATCCGAATTTACTGGACTGATTTGAAAATTCTTTACCATTGGAATCCTTTATTGTCCTATGTATGTTATATAACATTATGCTCTTGACTATTAAGAAACAGATGGTAATCAAAAGTAAAACATGTATATAATTCCCTTTTTCTTATGGCAGTGTTAAGTGATCACCACTGTCCATGGACACATACTATTTTTTACACCTTTTCATACCTAGGCACATAAATCACCAACCTATGTCTCAAATGTGTCTATGTTACTCAAGCAAGCTTTGTATGGAGTTTATTTATTTATGTTGACTTTGTATCTATCTATTATGTGGCTATAGTGAGTCATGCCTGCCTTAAAGTCTATTGGCTCGTTTTATGAAGACTTCCAGGTTCTAGACATGACAAATCAGTCAAGCTTGACTTAAACTTGGTGATAGATTTACAGATCTTTCCAGTTTTATGTATGAAAGGTGTTACTTATGATTTGTGCAAAAAATAGAATAAGTAGGAAGGGGAACACTTAATGATTATGGAAGTCTGTCTCAAATATGTCTTGATTGCCTTAAAACAGCCTTTTCACACTTAAAGCATCTTTATCTTGTTCATTACTTATAAACTTCCTTGCCAAATTTTATTTAAATAGGTCAAGTACTTTTCGAGATTTCGTGATCTAGTGCATCTATAAATATAAAAATTATAAACATGCTTTATTAAATCAACAATATGAAATTACAGAACTAAGTAAAATAAAAATAAAGATTCTTACACATAAATAAAAGAAACAGAGAATCCATGAGTATTTTAAACTATACAAGATAATTTATTTATTCATATTGTATAAGAGTAGTCCAATTATAAAATGTTATATAATAGCATCTTGAACCTTAACAGATCTTTATGATGTTTTTTAGTTTCTAAGACTACATATATCTAACTAAACAAATAAGTAGCATGCAATAATGATAAAAGTTCAAATAATAATTCTATTTGTACATAGATAATAAAAAATAAACCAATTTATGGTCGTTTAGACAACCTAGGTTCTAGGAAGAAACAAATTAAACTATTATGCCATCATGAGGCCAAAAATATAGCTTCAATAAAAATTAGATTAGTAAAGTGGAAGCAGTAGTATTTTTTGATAAATTTACATTTTAATTACATTATTACTCTTGATTGTTACATATTATTATTATTGTTACATTGTATAATAGCTATAAGTTACTTCCCACAGTCTGTCCCTATGCTTAGATCTTTAAAATTATCGTACCAAGATTGATGCAGTTTTTTAATAGATAGTGGTTCAAGAGGAAGGTTTATATAGAAACACTATAAGCATTAATTTTTATTTTTTTGACTTAGCCCCCTATAAAAATCAATCGACTTAATTATTAATATCTTAATAAGTTTCAGGTTCATAATACACTACTCTACTGCAATTAATCTTTTTAACTGTTATGTTGATAAACAAATCCAAGAGTTATTCTCTTAATCAGTAATACTACGGCTTCACAACATGGTCCACGGTTTACTTCCACACAGAAGTCTTATAACGTATGATTATAACACTAAACATTGATTTTTAATGATGTGATGTAAACAATGTATAAACAATATAAATTGATTGCAATTTGCTTAGATCTTCTGTTAAATTCTAATCATTGTAAAAAAAAAATTGTGGTATTTAAACGTTTTTAAAAGAGCCAGCCTTCCAAATCAGTGGTAAATAAAAATAAATATTAATTATTTCTAAAAGCACCTTGAAGAAAATCCCTTCTATATTAGTGGCTAATCATAAATATAGGAAATATAATTACAATTTTTGTAAACTGACATCCCATAAGGACATTAGGATGCACATGCAATGTCAATTTTAGAGTTTGTGTTATGAAAAAAACTTGAATCTCGGTTTGAAATGTACACAACAATTTGTGATCTTTGTATGTAAGCTAAGTTAAAAAGACATGTTTACCATAGTGACCACTAAGAACAGTTCATCTACAGACCAGTAGTTCCCAAGATTATGTGTTTAACCTATGTTTAAATAAATAACTATTGTAAAAAGTGTCAATATAGTTGAATTGAAAGTATAAAAATGTGTTTTTCTTTAAATAAAAGTAACATACAAGTCAATCAAGAAGTATCAATGCAAAGTATAAAGTATGAAATACAACAATACAAATACAAATTCAACAGTTTGATGTTACCACTATAGTAGTATAGATAAGGGTATATGTTTAATTCTAATGAGATATCAAATGGACAGAAACGGTAATGCATAATATTGTTTAATTGAAATTTTAAGCAATTTAGAAGATAATAAGGTCATCAGATTATTACCGAAGTTAAGGTCATGCGAATATGTCTAAAATAATTTGAGCTTTGGAACCAATACAGAAAAAATTTAATAGCGTAAGTTTGTAACTTGACATTTAATTTAATTTTATAAAAAAAAATCATTGGAGTAAAAATGCTTTTTAATGGCTTAAATATGGCTTATACATTATTTTTAAGTCAAAGTTTCAAACACTTTAAAATGAGTGTTGTCACGGTCTCAGAAAATATATAGATATAATACTCATGTTAAATTAAACTATAGAAAATAAATATTCATTGCATAAACAAAAACAATCTTTTTATAGATAACACAATGAATTGAGAGATAAAAACAAAGAAAAAGTTGTGAAATTATTTTTATATAAACAAAAACAATACAATGTTATAAACAGATGAGATTTGTTGTTTGTTATGACAGTGATTTTTAATGTTAAAAAAACTTTTGCTTATTTAATGCCTTATTATCAGTATGTAGCATAGGTAACTATTGCAAATTTGTTATTTTAAAACAAAAAAAACACACAAATGAAATATTTAATCAAATGAATTGTCAATTTTTTAAGCTACCTTCAGATTGGGAAGTTGTTTGTACTACAAACAATTGGCCACAAATTCATGTAGTTACTCTTTTTAACAGCCACTTTGATTACAACTCTATAGTATACATAATATACAAGGATCCTGCATAGATTTGGAAACTTGATATAATCCAAGGATAGATATCTTCTTTTACAAAAGAAAAATATTATTTTGTTAGAGTGTAGCATACATAAATATGTTTTTAAGTAAAAGTAATGTGTATAAATAATATAAACATCTTATATCCCTTTGATATAACTATTATTATGTGTGATTATTGCTATATCCATACATAGTAAATAAACAACTTCATATTTTTAGGTACAGACAAAAACATTGTATGACAGATAACAAGGAAAAACATCAATAATATTTATCTTTCTTAAACCATCTATTAATAGAAATTTTGCAATTATAATTTACAAGCTGTGCCCCAGGGCTTCGCACCTGCGGGAATATTGGGATGATATACACTATAGCCTTTCTCGATAAATGGGCTATCTAACACTAAAACAATTTTTCAAATCGGACCAGTAGTTCCTGGGATTAGCAAGTTCAAATAACAAACAAACCCTTCAGCTTTATAATATTAGAATAGATAAGCAATACAATTTTGATCTCAACATTAGATAAATTAAAGGCATCCTGTGAAAAATTCTTGTTACTAGTTGTGGCATGATTGACACATAAACATCTACATATTCATATTTATTGTTAGTGGGATTGTTTTATAATGTCCAATTTATAGTTTCGTTCAATTACAAAATGCCTTTTCCTGCTTTAGCAATAAGACTGCCTATTGCTTATACTTCTGTTATATTTTGTGTGCAATTACGTTATATTCATTATATATATTATTTTGAATACAATGATAAAAATATTTTATTCTAAGGTTACACAAAGAGCTATCAAAAATAAATATTTAAATATATGTAATAAATACATTGAAACCAAAACCTCTTTGTGTCTTATGTTTAGTTACTTAAATCTTTTAAAAAAGATATGTTTTAGGTAAGTATGTATATTTTCTATTTTATTCATTTTTTGGAAATTAAGGTCATTGCTTTGTGAGGTATTGATGTTTAAAAATTGCGCAATTTAAAACCAAACTAACTAATGTCCAATAATTTTTAAATAATGATCAGATTTTTTTTGTTCATTTAGAGAATAGACTACCATCAATTTCATCATAACATTTATATAACAAGGGTATAACATACAAAGGCTTTAAACTATATTGCTTACATAATAAAATCGATTTCTACCTGAAATACGTAAAATTGTTACATTGAAAATACGCGACAGATAACAATCAGGTATAACTGCATTTGTTACTCATCAAACAACAGTTAAAGGCTCCAGTCAAGCGTAAACTGTGCCATATTACCATATTGTTTCCAACTACGCAAGAAAGTTAAAACTACGACAATCAATCGAATAAGTACATATGCATATCTTTCTACCCGCGAAAAAATAATTACAAAGTAGCGGGAAAATAACGTCACACAATCTCGAACAATGCACATTGAAAAAGTAAAAGTGTTAAACATTCGACAAAGGAAGAGATTTTGCAATCAACAAGGGCAAATCAAAACATGTTTTTTTTTTCAATTCCTTACCCGTCTAGACGTACCTCTATTGTATAAAGATAGATCACACTTTATGGCACTATTTTGAACACAATACATACACTAACAATATAAAAACGAATAAAATAATTTCATATTTTATCAACAGATTTCGATCTCTAACTTTTGCTGTAGATACACTATAGACTTGTGCATCACCTGAATTTACCTTCTGTCAATTGTCAGTTTCTTATTATACCACTAAATAAAATACGACACAGAATCATCTTCATGCATATAAAAGAGGTAAAATTGAATTTGTTTAGATTATACTTACGTATCAAGCACCCGTTTTACACTGTCATCGACCACATTTCACTTTGGGATATAACACTGAGTACAAAAGTAATTTATTTAGATTACTCTATATTATGTTGCAATATCTTCTTGTGAAGAATATATTTGCATTACTGTGAAATATTAATAAATAGGCCTTGTTTCAGTAAAACCATTTCACGTAGTCAAATCACCACAAATGAAAAGAAAAATACAGGAAAGAGCAAGAAAATGCCAATAGTTGAGAGAAGACTATTGATTGTAAATATTAACGCTAGGTGGCACTAGATGTCAACATGTTATGGATGCATTCAATATTATGGGATTAAAAACACAAAGAAATTATTGAAATAATATAATACTCCAAAGTATTCTAGAACAAAAGATTTGATTCAATAAGCCCTTTGTATGTACTTATGTATACGTATGGTTGTTTAATGTAGAAATTGAGAAATAGAAATAGCACATCAAGTGTTACAATAAAATGATAGTTTTTGGACATGATTTACAATTTTTGTATATTTCAAAAATTCTATTTTATTATTCTTACTTCTTTGTAAATATTTCATTTTAATATTTAAAATATATCCTTTTATATTTAGTTGTCTCTTGATGACGTACTTGTGATAGTCTGTGGACACAGGCTGACATTCGAGAGCCTTTGTTGATTGTTATGATGACAGTTTGACAGCTGTTGTTTTGAATTCCATCCGTCCTCTACAAAGCAACGAGAAATTATATTTTTTAAAGAATATCATAATATTTCTTACAGTATTTCATTATTTTGGCCAATCACTTCAACATTACAGCGAATAAACAATGTGTTATGTGATTATAACCGGTCGCAGTCTAGCATGGCTGCTCATAAGTTTGGTTGCCTTTATGCTAATTTTAACCGGTATCATGACGCCCAAGTGGTTAATGGGTCAACCTATTGTGGTGAATGAAAACAACATAACAAGCTTCTATGTTCCCAGCGTCGGTATATACAATCGGTGAGCGCATGTTTCGCTTTTTATTAAACATTTATAACGGTGATGAAAGGCGTATAAAGTCACGTCTCAATCCCTTACATCCTCATTAAATCAATTTATGATAATAAAGGTATTATGATAGGAGAATGTAGCTTTCCTACTCAGCTACTGTTGAATGAAATGCATTTGTGACATGTTGAAATACTTCATACAATAGTTGTTACTGTTCTTGTTTTGATTTGTTTATTGTATTCTGTGAAAAATGTGTCCTATTTCTTTTCAGGGTCAGGATTTTATTTCTGATTATAAAATTATTTGCAGCTTTCTCTGCTTAACTAAACTCAGAGCTCATCTCAATTTGTGATCAAGTGTAATACAAAACCAGTAATAAAACATTTTCTTAAGATATTAAAATTTTACTATCTTCTACATAAAAAGTATTCAGAAAATTACTCAAAAGTGTTAAATACTAATATTATAAATATAAAAGGTTTGAAGTTTGATGTTTGAGTATCATTCACACCAGACAGATTTTGATGAAATTAATATACATATAATTTCATAAATTTCCATATAATAGTTGTGTTTTAATTCCCTTATTAGCTGGATTAGTTGATAAGACATTTTATTACCCAGAAGGTAACGCAAGCTAAGCTTGACTGGTATTTACATATTAGTATGTTTGTTTCAGCTGTATCCGCATGGTACATGACCCAAATAATTGTGCTCCATTCTCATTTTATGGTTTGGCCACTGACTCCAATGTGTACCCTACCCCTTGGAAGGCAGCTATGTTCTTTTTATCATTGTGTAAGTATTTCTACTTATTCATTATATATATATATTTTTTTATGATCAGGGGAAACAATAAATGGTCTAAAAGAGTAACGGAGTGGTATCCCAGTAATGGGAAAAGAAGTCAGGGACAACCTCGTCAACCCTGGGAAAACGAGTTTAAAAAATTGGCGGAGTAGTCTGGCGCCGGGTGGCTAAAAACCGAAATGGATGGAAAAGTTTGGAAGAGGCCTTTGCCAACTGGCAATCAGACGATGAAACACTAGATATAATATAGTTTAATTTAATATTTTTTAAGAAAACATGTACCTTTAAGTGTCTGAATAAAGGGCTTTATTATTAATTTTTGGAAAGTTACATTAAAAACAACAAACAAAGATATAAAGTGTACACTATAGAATAATTCATTGTATTGAGAATTTGATAATCATTATTTACTTTCTGAATTTGAAAATCACTACTTCTTACCTTTGGACCGATATAAAAAGAATCCTATGTGACCAGGTTCTAAACAATCTTCCTACCAAATTTCATCCAGACACACATATGATGTTTTTCCATCATTTAAAAAAATCATATATACCATATTAAATAAATAGTATTTTATCAAATGGCTTTCAAAAGACCACAGTTATTAATTCACAGTCACCTTCAGGATGATTAATATTTTCTTGTGCGTATTTAAACACAAGTATATTTCATATTAAATGAAAATTCCCTTTAACGGAAAATGTAAAGTATTATAAAACATTGGGTCATATGATAACACCATTAGATTAATTTTTTTTTATTAAAAGAAATCGGTTCTTTTACTTGCAAAAAGTAATTATGGATATATTTATTTTTCAGGTTCAGCCACCCAATTCTCTACAGTGCTAGCTGGTGTGTTGGCGTGTTGTGTCCAATCTGTGTTTAAGAAGAGTGTCATTTCGTTGGCTGGAGCTACACAGGCTTTGGGAGGTAATACGATTTATCCTTGTGAGGATTTTTATTTTATAGCGGGCAAGCAGGGCATGCGGTTCACCCGATGTTAAGTGACTGACAGCAGGTCATGAACATCGACTACATTAAAGTGTCGCATGCCAGCTTGAAGTAAGGGGAGTGAAAAGGAGAGAATTAATGGTAGGAAGTTGGGAGAAGAGTAGAACAAGATGGGAGAGGACAGGGATGGGACTACAGGCTATTTAAGAAAATACAATGCATATGTATAACAGACTTTCCAAAAATACAGGGATGTTATCAATTCGGGGCTTATTATTCATACTCAGTAAAAAAAAAGTTCACAAATCATAACAAAACAAATATATTGTGCAAGTTTACAACAAGGCACTCGATTCATACAACATCCTCATTATAGACATACTGAAATCATTAGCATTTTTACACCTCTGTCTTTGAGTTTCATTCAAATTTTGTTTACTTATTAGTTAGTACCTCTTTGTTTGAATAGATAGCGCATGTAAAAACTCACAGGTTGTGGTTGTGGTTCAATTCCTTGATGGAAATATGAAAAAAAAAAATGTCTTGTTCTGGCAAGAAGTATATATACAATTTACTTAATAAAAATGATATAGAAGATAGGTATAGAAAGGGTGATCAATAGGGATTGCAGTACCGGTACTGAAACGGCCATCGCCAGTACCGGTACCAGACCCAAGCCAGTACCGGGAATTCCCGGGAATTTCGGGAATTTCGGTACTGAGTATTAAGTTCACAGAA
>LQNK01001813.1:318966-340062 GCA_001586405.1 Phoebis sennae | reverse complement strand
GGGTGGACTCCCCAGAAGCGAGCTTGGAAAAAAATTGTTAGAAAACTCAATAACTTACAAATAAGTCCTTATGAGTACCTACATACTTAAACTATAAAACATATGTGCCCTAAAATGATTTTACATACCTCATTCCCCTCATGTACAATTAAATCACCAGCTGTGAGTTAACATAAGTTCGTATGCAAGGCAACTGTGAAATTGTATATTATTATATAGGCGGACATTTGGTTAACTAGCCAATGTACGATTGTAGGAGGGTAGGTATTGATAATCACTTTAATATATAGTATAAGTAAAATATATGTAAGATTGTTTTTCAATGACAAGTAAGTTTCTTGTATTAAATATATATCTTTTTAAATGATTACACTAAGATATTTTTGGAACTAAATTGGCATCGGGAAAGCTACCGCTCTCTCACAGCAAATTGGTGTAAATAGCATATTTTACTGTCTTTCGTACTGGAGATCAAATGCCCAGTATATGGTTTTTACTTTTTACATGTGTGCGTTCCAGCGGAAAAGTTTCAAATTTTTCAAACTTTCTTTGGCAACTATTTGGTGTGTCGTGTCGTGTAATTGTGTGTGCAGTAGTTTTTGAGAAAATCGATAAAAACGGTTCAGTACTGACTTGTATGCACATTTGTTCAGGAGGTGAGCTAGTAACTTCAAGTAATTTTTAATCAGGTGAACTACAGGCTCTGCTTACCTTTTTTTTACGAGGGGAAATGCCTTCGCATACCCGGCCGACTGGGGAAACGACCGGGTTATGTCGGACTTGCACCGACTAAAACCCCTCGATGTTCCATCACACACCTTGTGGGGGGCTCACGGGCACGCCGTAGCATTCTTCCGCGAACCCCCCGGTGCCGGCCGCTTTTCGCGCCCCTCTGCGAGAGTAGGATGGAAGGAGCTGTGTCCATCCTGCGCTCCTCCTCGTCGTGGTCATCCCGGAATATATGGGAGACCACAACTGCCGCAGAGGCCCTATTTGGTGGAGCGGTGTGAATCCCCATTCACGCCACTCCAGGGCCCCCACTAGGGCTGGAGTTGTTGGGCATACGCCCTCCTTCTCCACCCTCGCCTCCGCCTGCGGATAGGATCCGAGAGAGGGTCATCCTCTCGAATCCCCTCCGCAGCTTCCTTCTGCGACATCACGTCCTCGCAGAAGGAGAGTACCGCGGTCCACGACCTCTCGTCACCGACCATGGCTTTCACCACGGCCGGCATGGAGAGGTCGCTTCCCACCACAGGCTCTGCTTACCTGCTCTAATGAAAAAAGGTGTTGATGATTATCTTCCATGTCCATTTTTTTCTGCCCCTGCCACTTTTCTATCGCAAATGTGTCCCTTATTATTATTTATTATTACATCTTATAGCTAATTACAAATATCTTGAATGATACAATCATAAACTCATTCGAGTTTTTCCGTGCATCAGAAACATTACAAGTTATGAATGTAGAAAACAACTCTAAAATTTATTAGTGAGAAGTACAAATCATCTTATATAAGAATCTTTTCCATTTTTCGACCTAACAAAAACCTTGATATACCATGTACCAACTATAAATAATGATACCTATCTATGGGGCAAGTTTCAACCTTAAATTTGTAATTCCTTGCATAATACACTAACAAGAAAGAATTATGTAAAGTATAATTGTAGAATTTGTCGTCTGGTGGCGGCAAAATGACTAGGGTTTGAATAATAAATTAATAAATTGCTTGCCGCCATATTGTGATTTTAAACTGTCAGTTTTGTAGTTCGATTTTCGAATTTGGAATTATTTAGTTTCAAGACTTGTAATAGACATCGACTTTACATAATATGTTACCTACATATGTAAGTAATATGTAAGTACACATTTTTACAATTGTATTATAAAAATGTGTACTTACATATTAAGGAGAATTTTTATTAGTAAAGTAATATACTTACTCGTAGCATAGCGTAGTATCGTTACTGGTAACTTTAATAGTTAATAGTTTATCTAATACAAAATATTTATTAAATACGACTGCAGTTCATAAGATATGCGTGTTAAATCAAACAAACTGCAGCTTTATATTATTATGATAGATTATAGATATTAAATTTACGTTTGTTTATAGGCCGAAAAACGATTCACCTAAGCACTTATTAAAAAAAAAATATGTTCTTAATTTTTTATGCACTTCCTTTCATGCTTTTTACAAACCTGTTTGCACGGCGTCGACAAGAAAAGAATTGAAAATACGTGTGTTTTGACTTCAATTAAAACTATAATAATTAGTGGTTGTACAAAACAAAAGTTAGCGGTTTACCGGCAAGCAGATGTCGCGCAAATGTTATTGGCGTATGACAATAATTGTTGAAGATCTTATGAAAGTTGAAATGTACATGATAATAGCTCAAATAGCTTAACCTTATCTACACTAATATTATAAAGAGGAATACTTGGTTTGTACTAATGAATACGCTCAAAAACTACTGAACCGATTTTAAAAATTCTTTCACCATTCGAAAGCTACATTATCCATGGATAACATAGGCTATATATATAACATCGAATTTTCTTTTAAAAATATTTAATGTATAATACTAAAAAGTCTTTAATTAAAGCACGATAAAATAAGGATTCATATACGTAATTTTTGATTGAATTGTAGTGATAAAAAATTGTGCAGTGCGTTATTTACAGAGAACCCAATAACAAAGTATCTTCCCCTGAGACGATAAGAAAACTATTAATGGACACATTCTTAATTTTACTTACAGTAGTTAATTTAAGTTAAATTAAAATTATAGTTAGTCTTAAACACTACATCATAATTAAAGACGAGCGAGCCGAAAACCCTGATAAATTATGTAGGTAATTTTACGATTTTTTTATTAAATACCAAGACATACCATAAATAATATTTTTTTATTCTTAATTGACTTTCTTTCTATTTCTTTCGTAAATTTTCTTTTGTTTCCCGACGCAAAGAAGGGTTGTTAAAAGTTTAATCGCAAAATCTGTATGCATCTGTGGCAGTATTTAGAACAATTTTAATACCTACAATATTTTACATTTTTAACCGACTTTAAAAAAAGAAAGTCTATATTCTCTCTAAAAAAGGAAAGTCTATGTTCTATATTCCCAAATCTATAGAAAGTCGGTGCCTTTATCTATTTTCAATTATACAAGGTTCTGCACCGACTTTGTATAAATTTTAACAAAAATAAAAGTTATTTTCTCCTTTTTAGAGCAAGGAAGTCGTTTCAATTTTTTGGCAAAAACTTATAATATTTTTTGTAAAAATACAAAAGTCTAAAATTCGAATTAAAGACCATTAAATAACATTCAACACACGCAACGATTTCTACGAAACTGCACAACTAAATAAAACAGTGATTGATGCCGATGGAGCCCGCGGGCGACGTCGGGCGTAATCACTAGCTAGTGATTGATTTACTGAGCTCCTATGCCTGTGGTTATCGGATAAAAAATAGGATTTAATTCACTATTGTTCGTGATAAAGTTGAAATAAAAATAAGGTGCTAAACATGAATTGAGATGTTGATTCATAAATTTTCCTTATTAATGGCTATTCAAGTAATAGAAAAAACTTTACAAAAAAAACTGTTAAAAATCCATGCAATTATAAAAATTGGAATTTTTTTAATTAAGATGTCTTCAAGTGATGATTGTGTGACACTGAAAAGCAAATACGAAATGCAAAAGCAAATACATAAACGTTTGCCTAGTTTGATATTACATGTCACTAGGGCTTCATAATTTTTCTAAAAAAAATGCCGTCTTCTGAAGATGAAGATGATAATCAGAAGATGGATTATCGTTTCACATGTAACTAAAGATTATTTGGCTTATTAATTTTTTTTAATCCAATCAATTTCTGGTAACATGCACGCACACAGATGCACGTGTAACTACGAGTAGTTAGCGACACTCGAACACCTTTTTTTTCTCTAATCTGTGGACATATGTCAAAATTTTAGAGCCTTGTAGACTAAAATAAATAGACTTTACGGACTGAACCCTTCTTGGTATATACAGTCCACTGGAAATAGTTTGTTTTTAAGTATAGAATTTATTTTATTCGTTAAACCAAGGACACACAACAATGACAATCGGAACGCATGAATTATTTTCAAATATGGATACCAATCGTGACCCGCCTGAGGCGTGCTGGGTCCTGATTGGTGGATTCTGACATGTGGTGTTCGGTTACTATTGCGGTGTTTGAGATTTTATATGTTTTTATTATATAATGTAACGTGATATTTACCTATCTACACTAATATTATAAAGGAAACATTGCTTGTCCGGTTGTAACAAATAGGCTCAAAAACTACGGGTCTAATTTAAAAAATTCTTTCACCATTCGAAAGATACATTATCTACGAGTAGCATAGACTTAATTTTATAGGCTATAAATAAGTCGCGGAGCGAAGTCGCGCGGTTCAGCTAGTACTCTAATATTGTCATATAAAGGATAAATATATAATAAACAGGAGTATTCACTCTTCCATAACACAGTAATATAAAAATATATTTTAAAAGCAATTTTTGACATATTTAACAAGTACATAAAATCAATAAAAAAAATCTTTTAAGAGAGCCCTTTGCATTTATGATAAATATTTTTAGGTATAATAGGTATTTTTAGAAGTTATAGTTATTTTTTCATTTCGGATGCATCGGAATGCGGAACGGAATCGAAGGACTATATTTCCATCCCATTTTCTCCCATCCTGTTCTACTCCTCTTTCAATTTCCCATCGTTAATCCTCTCCTTATTCCCTCCCTTTTCTTCAAGCCGGCAAGGTATCTGCGACACTTTGATGTTGTAGATGAACATCTAAAGTTAAGTGACTAACCGCCCATGAACATGGGCGGTTAGTCACTTAACTTTAGGTGAACCGCATGGTCTGTTTGCCTGCTATCACATGACTGCGTTGTTGCGGGTTTGACTGTACATCTAGGGGTCTCGGGAATCTTCGAATCCCGGGTGGGGCCAAAAATAAAATTTTATTAGGATTTTTCTAACTAAGAAAACCCAGTAACAACCTTGAGTCTGGTATTTGTCGGTGCTGGGACACCCCCGTGCCTCGAAGAGCACGTAAAGCCGTCGGTCCTGCGCCTGATCTCTCTCCGGTCGTGTCGGTCTGCCGTCCCATCGGGTTATGAGAGTAAATTAATAGAGAGTGCACATTTGTCTGCGCGTACACTTGTGCACTATAACAGCTCCTGCGCAGTTGGCTGGTATCTGTAGAGATTGGCCGCCGTGGCCGACATTCGGTCAGGGGGATAGTTCGTTTCGTGTCATTTGCCTGCCGTTACATAAAAAAGAATATTGAACATTTCCCATACCAATACCGACAAGTTATGTGGACGCCTAGCAATATACTTTGTCTCGTTTAATATAACTATGTACTCAGGTAATGAAACGATTAAAGTCACAATAAAACTCCCGCCAAACGAAATGTGATGAGAGCGATAATATCAAGTTCAATAACTATGCAAATTTTATCGCCATCAGTTAAATATTCATTGAAGTTTGCGTAATATTTTAACTTGACAAAAAAATGTCGCATTTCAAGATGGCGTTAATGTTACTATTGCCATTTATCTTTATTATGAAGTTTATTGTTAGAATACAAAAGAATTAGTTGATCGGTACAAAAATTACGTATTCTCTATGTCTTTCTAGTTTGTCAGTCTGTGACTTTTTGGTTTTCCATATCTATTCTACGATCGAAAAAGCAAGTTAATTGGCTATGCAAATTTAGTAACTATACAATATACAAATTTAATCCCTACGATCGGAATATTTGTTTGAATTTTGCGTAAAGTTTTGTCTTTTAACTTGACAAAAAAAAATCTTATATCGTAATTCAAGATATTGTTATTTATCTTTATCAAATGCGTCTGTGGACCGATTTAGAAAATTCTTTTTGCATTGGAAAGAGTAGAGTGTCAGTGTGGTCCCATAGAAATTTGGTCCGAGTCTGATCATTCATGTGAAATATATTACAGGGAACTCCTCGATAATCAACAGAATATTCTGTGCCGTTTAGGTTTAATGTATATACCCATTAAACTCTTACTACGGGTCTGAAGTGTGGCTAGCTCTTATGTGATAAACCTTCACAGGTCACTGAAAATGAAAAAATAATAGTGCCTTTACCTATTTTCAATATAACAAGATTTTGCACTTTGAACAGTTTTCAACGAAAATATAATAAAATTTATTTTCTACATTTTAGTTCGATGACATCGGTTTTATTTTTTTGCAAAAAGCTACATCGTAGGGTTCTATGTAAGCTACGCTTTTAACCATGCTCGTATTACCGACATTTTTATTGACACAAAGTATAAAATCAGCAAGTATTTGATTACGCGTAATACATAAACCTGTCTTCCGTTAATTGCGACGCGATTGGTAGATTACTGGGTCCGCGGTTCTCACGGCTCTGATATATGTATGAATTTCGGTAAATATCGGTCTTAGATTCTTGAATATAGCTTACATGCGATCATAGTTTTTGTTTATTTTTTACCGGATCTTTTACTGAATCTCTCACGTAAATTCCACGGGAATATAGCTTTATTGGGATTATAGTTACGACTGTGTCCTTCCCCGTATTTCCAAATATAAGTATTGAAAATTTTGAAGATTGGTTGTATATAGAGCAATGAGATAACAATTAAACTACCTTTCCCATTCTTTATATAAAATAGCCATGCCTTGTGGTCTCACCCGCTTTTGATCCCGTTGGTAACCTGGGATTTAATACCTATCTGTAAATCTGGATTCATACTTATATATAGATCAAGTTTCATCAGAATTGGTTCAGTTGTTTTTATATGAAATATTGATAAACAAACACGCATAATACATCCCCATAATCCATGTGGAGCACTTACCGTAGGAGTGGAATGAAGAATTTATTCATCTTTAAGAAGATAGTAAAGGACAGGAGGGGTATACGACGAGAAAGGAGGGGGTTGCGATGAAAAATAGGCCTCCTTTCACTTTATGAAATTGACTCCTATTTTTTGTAAGGAAGTGGTAACTTCTCCGATTCAAGCTAGGACCATTTTGTGCCAAAGAATGCTCTGCTCTGTGGGTATTCTAATACTGCTTGTATATTTGAGTCCTTTAAACATATATTATACGTATGGAGGGCATATTTTGTACCAATTCATTCTTTTCCTCAAAATCATTAATTGTAATTTAAGTGTTATGGTAATCACTCCATATTTTCCATTACATATTTAAAAAAATGAATTTTATTAATTTATTTTTAGCCTTACCAACGATAAAAACTTAAGATTAATTAAATCTAAACATGAATAGCTAGTTAGTGATGAATACAACAATTACAGGTATGTATAAAAACTTATATTATTATTTATTACATCTTTGCTTTGTATCTATGTATAATTGCGAATAACGATAAAAAATAAAAGAAAATTGTTAAAACATTTTTGTAGTATCTGAGGTGCAAGTAAAAATATTAAAAAAATAAATTTATACTATTTTGTAAAGTATGAACTCTATATTTAAAGATATTTCTCAATTTTCATATACTTACCTTTAGTGTTTGATTGAATTTATTTTTATTTATTTTACCTCATAATTCGAAGTCATTTGTAACAGTTCATATTATTGTTCAATACATTCATATGTTTCTTCCTGAAAAATTTCCTGTGTTTGTTTTAACGCGAGTATTTCCATATTAAATAAAATGCTTTTTAAAGGAATTTTGAAACCCTAATGAAGACAACTGTCATCTCAGTCTCCCGTGACCACGCTCGCTGTAAAGTGTTCGTAACGTCACATAAAATAATGAATAAGAACCGGTTTATTATTAGTTTAAAATATCTTAAAAAGCATTTTATTAATTCATGAAAATATCAATATGTCTCAAGAAAACTCTAAAATATATAAATCGTAATGAAAATGGAGTTATATACTTTTAAAAAAATATTTACGCCATGAGTCTTCCGAAACGAACCTAAAAAGAACCCAACAACAACAAACGTAGAAAGATCGGAATAAAAAATAAAATAAGGGTTTTCGGAATGTACATTTAATTGCGTCTAATTCAGACCCTGCGGTAATGATTACGGGAATCGAACTCACGACCGTATCATAATAATTCTTGTAAAATGGTTGTGATTTATTGAAGGAATTTTAGATGGATGTTTAATCGCTGAAAATTTTAAATGATTTTGAATTGTGGCGATTATAAAATACTCGAATAGTTTAGTAATAACTTTAATGTTAAACTTACGCCTTGTACGTTTTATTTTTGCTTCGTTTTTGTGAAAATGCGAGTAATTTTAATTCGAAATTTCCCGTAAATTTTGCTTGAAATTTCCTATATAGTGGAATCCACTAATATAGTGGAAAAAGCAGTGTAAAATAAGTTTTTATTTAAATAGAAATGAAGTATAATTATCAAGAAGCAACAATACAAAGTATAAAGTACTACATTTTATCTTTGCTAATATTAATACGAGCAAATGTTTGTGTTTTAACATGTAATTTTTTCGTATCGGATGGATATCCTTTCTTTCTCGTGAACCTGGGTTTCCAGGTACAAACATACCTCGAAAATCCACTTTAGACACCTGGCTCCCTATTCACAAATGCGAATCCGATTGGAAAGTATCGAAAATCGGTACATGTTTGAAAAAAAAATTGAGGGGAACCTTTTCGTTTCCACCCGATTTGGATTTGTGAATCAGTACCCTGCTCCATAGCTTATTGTTTCTTAAATCCTACACCAGTCTCCTATTCCAAAGCAACCTACTAATATTTTTATTCAACTTTTATTTTTGTTATTATATTTTTTTACTTTTGATTCATATATTTTTCTCATAAATATTCATTACTTACAATATGATACTGTTTAGTAATACGAAATGTATATTATGAGTTGTAAATAATGTGGAAGATTATATTAACATAGTTATTTAAACAAGGCAGTTATTTGAGAACGAACTTGAAGCAAAATTATTGATTTAATTTATACTTAAAACAAAAAGCAATTTTTATAATATTAAATATTTAAAATATATGATATAAATTAAACAAACAAATAAATTTACCTCCGCAAAAGTTCGATCGTGCATTTTATGCTTGTAAATTGTTAAAAGTTTGAGCTATTCGATAACAGATGTCGCCATCTACATCATAAATACGCAGTTGTTAAATAAAAATATGTGGTGGCAAATTATCTGTGCAACTTGAAAACTTGTCTGTGCCTGTCCTATTATACCCCGACATGGAACTGTAGCTGTGAGTAGCGGAGCTAAGTATAAATAAACCCCTAAAAAAATTGTTTACATAATATATGTACATGGGGCAACATGCAATTTTTAAAATTTGGAGTTTATAATTTAAAAAATAGAAAACAAAGCAAGACGATTGAGTCGGGTTTTAAAATCATCTAATAACGACGTAAGACTGACTGGGACATACCGATCTATCATTTCACATTTGGCATGCAGGTAGATTTTATGATATAGGCATCCGCTAAGTCCTTTCGACTTTGATCAAATTTCACGGGAACGGCGAAAACAAAACCACAGGGCACAGCTAGTCATATATAAGCAACAAAATTTCACATTCTATGCAAATATTATGCACAGCGTAAACTATATATAAACCGTATACATAAGCTAGCTTTGCCGCGGTATCGTTTACATCGCTATCTATTGGTATTTTTCTGACTAAGAAATCTCAGTAACAGCCTCGAGTCGGGTAGTTGGCGGTGCTGGAGCACCCCCGTGCCTCGGAGAGCACGTGTCTTATCGGTCCTGCGCCTGATCTGATCTCTCTCCGGTCGTGTCGGTCTGCCGTTCCATCGGGTTATGAGAGTAAAGGAATAGAGAGTGCACACTTGTGCACTATAACTATCCTCCGCAGCTGGCTAGTCTCTGTTGAGATTAGCCACCATGGCCGAAATCGGTCAGGGGAGCTATTATTATTATATCTAACGCCAAAGTTAAAGTTTTTATTTACTTACCAATTGTTTTAAATATTACATAATTACATATTTTCTAATTAAAACTAAGCTTGCACCTTTTCAGGTATTAAAAATATACATAAAATTTATAATTTAATATCATTAAAAGATTTTACATACAATATTCATTATACAGAACCTATAAATAAGAATTTTTCTACTACATCCTTACAGCGAGCGTGGTCACGGGAGACTGAGATGGCAGTTGTCTTCATGAGTGTTTCAAAAATTGTGTGTCTACCTCCATTTATTTCCCCGAAGATGGTATTTGGAAAATCTCTCTTAGTTTGACCTATGTATGAGAGAAGCATTGGAACTCGACTAAAGGAACATATTGCTGATATTAAGCACAGGCGTCACTCAAAGTCAGCTGTATGCGAACACACTCTTGACAGAACAAACCATTACATACGCTTTGACCAACCACAAATCCTCGCTCGTGAGAATAGATTTTTTCCACGACTGGTACGCGAGGCTATTGAAATTAAAAAACATCAAACATTCAATAGAGGAGATGGTTTGAGACTTTCTAACGACTGGGACCCACTTATAAAAAATTTAAAACCCCATGTCAAGCATACCAAAAGACAAGAGGACACTGTAAGTCAATTTTGCAAGAATCCGGAACAATTTTCCAAATACCATCTTCGGGGAAATAAATGGAGGTAGACACACAATTTTTGAAACACTCATGAAGACAACTGCCATCTCAGTCTCCCGTGACCACGCTCGGTGTAAAGTGCTCGAAACGTCGGGTTAAATAATAATGTAAAATAATGTATAATAAACCGCGTTTAAAATCCTTTAAAATGTATTTTATTTAAAATGGAAAGTACTCGCGTTAAAACAAACACAAGATTATACTACTACATCCTGTTTCGAGAACTAGAGAGATTAAAATTAATTTTTCCGCTTTTTTCACTCGCGTACATCCCGTTCCTGTGGGATCCCCGGCATAAAAGTTATCCTATGTCCTTTACTTACTAACTGTACAAAATTTCATGCATATCGGTTCATTGGTTTAGGCGTGAAGAGACAGACAGAGTAACATCCACATGTATAATAGTTAGGAATGTGATCTAATATTTTTTAGTATATATTAAATTCCCACGAAAACGTTAAAACCTTTCTCTAAGACGTTGTCACAAGCTTGCGTGCGTCGCGTGATTCCAGCCAATTATATCTCCGTTTTATTTATATATTTCTTTTGTCTTATCTGAGCCTCGCGTGACTTTGTTTTGCAATACTTTGTTAATGCGGGGTTTGGAAGGCAATAGATTTTTTATGTTTTTTTTGTTCAAAATTCTAGTAAAATGGGTGAGGTCCATTTTGCATTATATGACCATTGAGGTCAAGGTATAGACAACGAAAATTATATTTTGTGTAAATGTATAGTAATACCACAGTGTTAATCATACAGTCATTGCACGAACGTACGGCGCAGACAATGAATATTAAATAATTTTTTTTTGTGCCGTTTTCAATATTCTATCTATCACTTTTTCGTACTAAAGTCAGACAAATCTATCTATTTGCACTTACTTTGATTTCAATATCCTATCGACGGATAGTCTTTGCTATGACTTATGTCTATCTAACGTTATATAATCTGACATAACAATCTCTCCATAATCTTTGGTACATTATTGAAAACGGCTGTAAATGTATAATAATACCACAGTGTAAAGAATACATATATTCATTGCACGAAACTGTCACATAGCGTCCTTTCTTACGATAAATGTCGACATTTTCCGTTCGTGTTGTGGTCATGTCTTTCAAGGTGATGAAAATTTGTTTGTGTACATTTTAAAAGAGTATCGTCGATATGTATGTAATAGATTGCATGCATTTTAAATGTTTCCTTACACAAAACTAAATTATTTAAATAAATAAATAAATATTCCTGGACATTTAACACTACGCCATCTAGTCCCAAACTAAGTAAAGCTTGTACTATGGAAACTAGATAACTGATAGACATACTAAAACATTTTTTTTGTAAATACATACATATTATACATAAATTACAAGACAGTAAAAAATAACAATTCATAATTTTCTACTCATAGTGTTCAAACCCACACCCTCTTGCTTAATAGACCGTTGCCATATACACTGCACCATTCGGGTCATATATCTATACATATATCCTACCATGACTGTTGCATTTAAAATGAAAAAAATCAAGTGAAAATCACGAATCCGTCAGAGCTAGATCAATAGATGTATTGTTCTTAATTGCGGGTTAGCACCAATATATTGGCTTTAATAATACGTTAGATTTATTGAAAAAACTAATTTATTGCTCGAATCTGCTTGATTGATCGGTGATGAATCGATGATACGGAATATGTGGAGTCGATCTTGTTAATAAAACAATCTTAATATGGTTAAATGTAGTATATAATAAGTGTAAAAATATGTAGTGTCTAATTGTATACAGTAACAATGTCCTATTTTAAGTATTGGTACTATTTTAGTCTACCTATCTATTGTGATCAACTTAACTATAGATATTTTGGACAAAAAATAAATTGTTTACAGTTTTTGTAAGTTTAAAAGTTAGTAAATAATGTTTTACTAGGTCTCATGTATATTTTAAGTTATACATACATGTCTTCCTATTTAAGTTCTACATACATCAGGTAACTAACATGCAAGGAACATGTTATAAAGGTATAACTTATCTATACTAATATTATAAAGAAGAAAGATTTGTTTTTTTGAATAGTCTTCGAAACTACCGGACCGATTTGGATGAAATTTTGTACAGAGGTTGAAACCCCAGGAATGACATAGGATAGATCTATCCCGAAAATCCTACGGGAACGGGATATATACGCGGGTAAAATTATGACTCATTACTTGACTATAAATATATATACGTATATAGAGGCGACACGTGCTCTTCGAGACACGTTCAAACACCGCCAACTTCCAGACTCAGGCTTTTACTAAGATTTCTTTGTCAGAAGAATCCCAATATTTTTTTAACCCCACCCGGGGTGGGGTGGAATCGAATCGAGCTCCCACGATCTACAGTCCAAGATGCAATCACTGGACCAACGAGGCAGTCAATACTGACTATATATACATTCACGACGAATATCGACTAAGAACAGCTCCATAGCTTTTTACGAACAAAGTTTAATTGACGGATCGTTTCCTTCATTCTTATTTTTCAACATATTAATGTTTTGAATAAAATCTGAATCTTTGATTTATGCCTGGAGCAGATGACGTTATCGATCCTGAGTTATGGTTTCTATATTGGGAATTTGATACTACTTGTGGCACGCTGTTTTACCTGTAGTGTTAAAAAACCCCCTCTTCCTTATCCACCTCCGTATCTATTTATATATGTACTAGCTGGTCAAAATGTTATATATATATATATATGTATAGCCTATAAAATATAGTCTATGTTACTCGTGGATAATGTAGCCTTCGAAAAGTGAAAGATTTTTTGAAATCGGTGCAGTAGTTTTTGAGCCTAATCATTCATTTTCCTCTTTATAATATTACTGTAGATTTACTTGATGCACCAATAACAGCTCAACTTAACAATACAATTACATTTATATTTTGTCTAAAACTGAATTGGCGTCTAAATATAGCTGGCGCATACATCAATATACCAGAAATCATTTTTATTGTTTGTGTATTAATGAATGTATTTTCAAGAGGTGTTATAGTTAAGTATAAACAATACAATTTAGGCATTAAGTTCGCCTTTGTATAATAATGCAATAAATAATTTTCTATCTATATTTTCCGCCCATCTATCTATTACTTTTACTATCTATTATTATTTTTATTACTGGGTTATTGGTCTGGTATTCCTTGCAAATGTGATAGAAGACTTGAAATACACTATAATAAGCAATACTCATAATTACATTTAAAATTCGCCATTTGAAGATTATTTGTATCCAATTTTCATAGTGTCCTGGTGTTAACAGTTTTGCTCTGACATTTTAATAAAACTTTACTTAATATTTTCATATCATATTGCTGGTATACACAATTGATGCTTAACTTTGAGACATTATCATGAACAGAAAGAAACAGTATTTTGTTGTGTGTGTTTTAACGCGAGAACTATCCATATTAAATAATAATTATTATATTAACTCGACGTTAGAAATATAGGGTCAATAATATTGTAATTTAATGTTAATTTTTTCCTTTCATTTAAGACCTATTTAAACTTGAGAACCGATTCATTATACGGACGTAAACATCAGTAAAATTCTTTATGAATAATGAAACAGCAAACAATTCTCAACTAGTTGCCGACATAACTCAATACAGAATTCCGACAAAAATAAAAATGGCTTCTAATTCCCAAAACATCCTGGCGATGAATTTAGCTCGATAAATTCATAATTGTGGGGTACAACGTACATTTATCAAATTAATCTATCGACGTTTTATGGAAACGGTATCGAGCTTCCGATTCGGGTTTTTTGATCGATTTTTGGTATGTTATTTTATTTATTTTATTAAGCTCTTGCACGCGGTTTGACTTACGTTATAAAATACTAGCTGTTCGTAATAACATACTGCCATAATGTTATGTACGCAAAATAGGTAACTTTTCTGGTTGTTTTTTACACCTTGTGTCCGAAAATTTCAACTATCTTACGGAACTCTATTTCTTTCAAAATAAAGAGCCTATGTTACTCGTGGATAATGTAGCTTTCAAAAGGTCAAAGAATTTTTAAAATCGATCCAGTAATTTTTGAGCCTATCCATTACACATAAAGTTTTTTTTTTATAATATTTGTGTAGATAAAAAATATATTTCATGTTAAGTAGAAGTCTTTGGCTTTTTCTATCTACAGCATTAATCTTTCCCTACAAATGGTATTACTTAATTCCACCCTGTGATTCCCAAAGTAGTCTATATCGTCCCCTAGGGGTCTATGACAACCTGCAAGGGGTCTACGCCAGCGAAAAAAAATTAATTAACATGTGTTATTACTATAGTCTTTAACATTAAACCTCCCTATTGTTAACAGATAAATAAGGTCTGACATGGAAAAAAATGACAAGGGGTCTACGACACAAGTTTGAGGAACTCTGCTATACATCAAAGATAACTTAATATTAAATTTTCCGTAATTAATAATTAATAAAAGGAATTAAAATACAAGTTGCGTAATATTATGCAAGATATTTGATGTATAGAAGTGGAAATTATTTTACATATAATTCTTTCAACAACATTTTCATTCGGCGCGACTGCGGTCAAAGAGAATAAATTATTCCGTCACTGTCGATATTTTCCTTTATTCAAAAATGTACTTTATCACATTGGAATAAAGTTGAAATTTAAATGTATATACGTATTAATATATTTCATTGGATTCCCGTATCATATTTTGTATCGTGTCATCTTATTCACTCCTAAAAAGGTATAAGTAAAAAGTTTTTACTGTAATTTCGACTTTATTTCAAGGCGTTAAAGTTGGTTTTAGATTTTTGAGTTAAAAACGTGAGGATCGTAGGTTCGAAGTTCGCCTGAGGCGCCTTATGTATACCTGATTCATTGAAGGCTCTTTGCATGTTATTTTTTATGGCTTGAATAGAAAAATACTGAACTTATGTTGTATTTATTTATTTACTAGCTGACCCAGCGAACTTTATACCATTTTTGAACGTGACGTATTTGACAGACACGAACTTTTTGTATGGAAAAATATAATTGTGGTTTTTAGTATTTTATTCACAATTTATTCATATTTTCTCACCGTTTAAACCTCCACGAATATTTCAAGAGTAAGAGTAGTCAAATAGCTTCAGCCGTTCTCGAGTTTTAGCGAGACTTACTAACGGAAATTGATTTTTATTTATATAAATAAAAAAAATAATAAATTTAATAGATATACCAACGTTTGTTTATATTGGTACCATTTCAAAATTAAATACGTTTAATTGGTTTTAAATATAACAAACAATTATAGGTTTATACAACATGCCAAAAATAAAAGAAAACTAAACCAACACTACAACTTTAAATTTTAAATTAAGCTAACAATATTTTTTTATTTGAATATATGAAGCTATGTTACCCTATGTGTATGTATTGAAGTAATATGTATTTTTATGGGACATAAAAAAACAGAAATAATTTTATTTAATCTATTTATTTTTTTCACTGTGTAGAGGTCACTTTTATATTAACACCATTATATACATGTTGAGTCGCCTCCTGTAAAAAAATAGAGTATGTTATTAATAAGTTACTTTTTTCAACAGATACACAATAAAAAGGTACGTTTTGAATCGAAGAAATATAAGGATAAAACATTTTTTAAAATAAAAATGATCGTTTATGAAAAACATTAATTATTTATTAAACTATTTCCTTCATAATATTAGTTTTAATTGTTGCATCTTTTAAATCTTCCCTAAACTTCTACAAACATACAACAAGAGGCAAATTCATCCAGCCATTTTTGAGGTTTAGCGAACAGCAATATGTTTTTATTTACTGCAATATTTTTTAGTGTTACTAATAATAACTTTTTGCCAAAAAATAGAACTTCCTCACATTTAAGAGAAGAACTTTCATTTTATTTGTACTGAAATCTATACAAAGTCCGTGCAATATCTTGTTAAATTGAAAACAGCTAAAGGTACCGACTTTGTATAGATTTCAACAAAAATAAAAGATGTCTGGGTGTTTTTTATGTATTATATGTATATATTTAAAAAAAAATCTTTAAGTATGTCTATCAGTTATCTAAGTTCTATATTATAAGCCTTGCTTAGTTTGGGACTAGATGGCGTAGTGTTAAACGTCCCTGATTATTTCTTTATAGAATTAGGATAGCGGAGAAGGACTTAGAATACCTTTTTACCAAGAATAATCGTAGGATTTACATAAGAAATGTACGTGGATAGTGACGGGTGAGAGCTAGTGATTAATATTGTTATACTTGATGACGCAACTTAGCTTTAGGATAAAATTTAAAATAGATTCGTAGGAAGCCGTGAATACAGGCTGGTTACCCTTTTTATTCGTAATAAGGTATCGCTCAGAGCGAAATATTATACATTCCGTTGCCCAAACGGCAGGCGTGGTACTGTAACTCCGGGAGTTTGTGATACAGGGTGTTTCAAAAATTATAAAAGCTTGATCAATTATTTCTGAGAAAAATTTTAGAATTGTTAAGGAGACGTAAAATTTTTGCTTAAAATTTAATAAAAATTGTTTATATAGTATTATAAATGATACATATTTTTAGAGATATTTCGGTATATTGAGAAAATTGGGTCGGATTTTTGCAAAATTGACTAGCATATTATTCTCTTATATTTTGGCATGCTTGACATGGGGTTTATTAGTGGGTATAGGTGTTAGAAAGCCTCACACCATCTTCTGTGTTGAATGTTGTATATCTTTTAATTGAAATAAATTAAATGGCCTCACCAGTCTTGGAAAAACGAACCGTTGGGTTGATAATAAGATATATGAGATATGAAGAGGGGTTTGTTACAACACTAAATATATTATAACTCGAGATCTGCTTGACCAATTCGGCAAAAAATTCGTACGGAGGTAGCTAAGGACTAGAAGAAGGACATAAGATACTTTAAATCCCGGAAATCCTACGGGAACATATATACGCGGGTGATACCGCGGTGCACAGCTAGTAATAGACCGCGTATAGTTTTGACTATACTTATTTCACTTTTCATCTATTATAAGATAATTAATGGATTGCCTCGTTTGTATAGTGGTTGCATCATCGAACCTCTGACCTTTCGATCTGTAGGATCTAGAGTTCACAGGTTCGCTACCTGAAAAGAGATTGCACCAGTGTTTGTGCACATACTTATGCACTATAATATCGCCTGCGTACCTGGCTGATTTCTGTTTCGATTAGCCACCATGGCCACTATCGGTCAGGGAGGCATAAGACATTATTATTACCAATTAAAAGTTTTAATAAGTTACAAGTCAGTAGAGGTGTCACTGAAAATCAGTAGTTGGAAGTTCTATTCGCCAACATATGCTGATATCGTAGTAATTCAAATTTACATTTTTGGCATCACGCGACCCACTGAAGTGTACTATTTTTTTTCTTTGTGATGCCAAATAAATATATTGATTTGTATATAAAAACATTTCACTAGTTCCATAATTGTATATTTTTTCGAATTTGTTTCGAACACCATCTTTAGTAATTCAAACAATTACTGAATTGAGGAACTAGTGAAGTGTTTTTATGTTCAATCAATCAAGATGCAGTTCCATCAAGAGGTAGCAATACAACATATAAATTAAATAAATATAAGACATTGTAACATTGCTTATTAAATACCATGTAAACTTTAAGAGCACCCTGTATACTGCAAGTTACCCGCAGGCTCAGTACTGTATAATTATCCGGCTTTCGGAGAACCTGGTCACTGCTACCGACCTAACATGAGATCCTTCTCCGAAACTTTACCTTTGAATATTTTAAATATATTTTGTTTACTATCGGCGGTAGTTTTATCACGTTCTTAGTACTTGCTATGAATATTACGAGAGCTAGGTGCATTTTTTTGGGGATGGTTAACTTGTATGATATCTCTCTTATCCTTGATCTATAGGCTTGGCTGGTGAGATGAGGTTTAAAATGTTCTAGTTTAATGTTTAGAGAAAAGCGTTTAAAATATTTTATAAGTACATAAATAAGTGTATAAAAATGTAATCGAGGCAATTGGTAATTTTAATAGGGTATTATTTATAGCTAAAAGATTGTATTCTCAAAAAGACAACTCTTTTGCCAGATCTGAAAGAAGCCCCGCTACTCACAAGCCAGGTCTACAGTTACATGTCTGGGTATAATAGGAGAGGCATCAGGCAAGATTTCAGCTTGCCTCAAACACCTCCACAAAATGG
This sequence comes from Phoebis sennae, assembly GCA_001586405.1. Lineage (NCBI taxonomy): Eukaryota > Metazoa > Arthropoda > Insecta > Lepidoptera > Pieridae > Phoebis > Phoebis sennae. The sequence goes on along the minus strand of LQNK01001813.1, from coordinate 321,126 downwards.
TCGGAATAGAAGGTTTTATTAACATCGATGGTTTTAAGACGTAGCCAAGTCTTTTTTCAATCCGCGACGCACTTACTAATTTATGTTTACGCCCTAGTTTCAACGGGGAGTGAGTTCTAGTTTCACATAGAATTACGGGGACTGATAATCGGGACTCATCAATGGGGGGAGGGGAAGCAAAGAATTCCACGCAACACAGAGTTTGGGAAGTCATAGTCAACACATATTGCTATTTAAAAATATTAGACAGAAACTCGTAAACATAGGCATAGGCCTATTCACACCTTTACAATGAATCAAATCAAATTAATTTATTGCCCATAGTTGGTCTATTAGTATCATTGAGCAGGTGTTAATTTAGACAACAAAAATTAAGTCATTTCGTTTATAACTTGATGGCGTTTAGTAATTGGTGAATTTGTTTAAGTTTTAGTATAATTTATCGGTCGCAGTGGGGTGCTTACCTAAATTAAAAGTCAACGCCTTTTAGGACAAATAAAAAGTTGTGAAACAATGAATAATATTAAAAAGATTTTGGCGGTAAAAGTATTATTGAATGAATAAAAAAAAAAAGGTTGCTCGGTGAATTGGTAAATGATAAAGATGCGTCAACAAAATTTATAGCCTATCATTCAATTATTTCGTATATCTGTATACGAAATTTCATCAATATCCGTTCAGCAGTTATGGCGTGATTGATATACAAACATCCAAACTATCCAAACTATATATATTTGATGGATTTATTATTTATTTTATTCCTTGCGCCTATAGCAGTCTATTGGTACTTTATTTCTTGGGTTACTTTATTTTTCATAAATCCTCTTATTCAATATAAGGAAATATTAAATTTTTTGTTAGTTGGTTTGAATTGAATAGGCTCCGTAACTAATGGACCCATTTGGATGAAATTTTGTACAGAAATTGTTTGAAACCCGAAGAAGAACATAGCTTTTATTCCAAAAATCCTACAGGAACGGGAGATATACGCGGGTGCTCCACAGAGTTCAGCTAGTATATTTCTAAATTTAAATGTTTGTATGATTCTAGTAAGCTTTAAAAATAACATCATTTAATTTTTAAAAGTGTATGTGTGTAAAGGTTATATTTTTTATTACGTACATTTCTTTATTATTTTATAATACCTACACTAGATTTAGACGTGATTACATGTATGTACCATGTAATAAAATTTGCATTAGGGCTACACCTCACCACTGAGCAAATATAAGTGTAAACATACTGACACGCAAGCCGTATATCATAGAAAAGTTTAATCACAGATGTGGATTTTTTGTGAAAATTTTCCATTGTAATGAAAGAAAGAAAGAAAAATCATTTATTTATCTCTACAACAGCACAGAAGAACATCATAGATTAAAAAAACATAACGCCTATGTCACTACTTTGCAGTATTGCAGAACTAAATGAGGTGACACCGGCGTTATTGACGGCCGAAGCGCTGATTTTCAGTGGCCCTTGCCACGGTTGGAGTGAAAGTGTATAAAATATGCACTTTACGTTAAATAAATTTTACTTCATTATAATCAGTCTTATACCCGTATTCAAACAATATGAGTTCTCACAACGCACAGGGCATTAAAAACCTATTCGGAGACGATACTTGAGTGGCGGTTTGTCACTTGGCGTTTTAATTACGTCTTATAATATATGACAACCCGATGGGCGCAGTGAATGTGGCTATGGACTATGGCGACGAAGGGTATGGGTTCGATTCTCACGAGTGGAAAATTATGATGCGATTGTTATTTTCTACTGTCTGGGTTTTTATCGATAGTATGTATGTATTTACAAAAAAAAAGGTTTCCATAGTACAGGCATTGATTAGTTTGGGACTCGATGGCATAGTGTTAACGGTCACAGAATATTTATTATATTTTTATTTTTTGTTTTAAATTAAGACTAGTTATTTGGAACGCATTGAGAAATGTCTTACTTTCCATAGTATTATTATATACTTATATAAGTATTGTTTGTGAATACGGGTATCAGTCTGCTAGGGCACTGAAGATTGTCATATTATTTTGTTGTATGTAATACTAGGCGCGCCCCGCGGTTTCACACGCGCTACTTCTGATATCCTGGTAAGTCCGAGATTAAGAGATTATATGTTATTCTGAACCCTTACCTATATGTATA
>LQNK01001813.1:272767-300524 GCA_001586405.1 Phoebis sennae | reverse complement strand
AATTTTGTGGTAGATGGAGGATTTATATCTCTACTCTGACAATATTTCTTAGTTTGGAATTGCTGAAAATGTATCGAATAGAAGCATGGATGAAAACGTTTGTGGAAAACTATAGCAACGATTAGAAGGAGACCTACGTACGACCTACGATATGGCCAAACGCCTATTGCTTTTGTCAGATATACGAGTATTATATACTGATTAAGTTGTTTATGTTAAAATATGTTTTTCTTATAAAAGTATGTACATCTTAAAAAACAAAGATAAATAAACTTGAATCTCTTACTATGTGGGTTTGTTTTATTATTTCTTTATACAATAGGAACGAATTTTTGTTAAAACGACATTTAATGTTGATGTTTTATACATTTGTGTAGATATCTTAAACCTTAAATACCTATACAATTATATTTTCTTAAAAATCGCCCTGCTGCTCTTAAGTACAGTCAAAAACAATATAAATTTGTAAGCCTCTATCCCACGGGAACCACTTCATTTTCCGGGATAAATCATAAATATTATGTTAATCTATAATGAGCAATTGTGTAAATTTTCATCTCAATCGCTGCAGTAGCTTTGGAGGAGTAGATGTTCAAAGAAACAGACAGACAGACAGACAGACAGACAGACATGAAAGAAAAAAAATATTGATTTGCCTTCTGTATCCCTTATAACATCGCCCTGTATTAAAATTTCCGCAAAATATTCCATGTACAAATTCGGACTTGTTACGATTTTATTATATGTATTGATTAAGTGGTTTGCCGTCTCAATGATGAGTTGTTATTGATATTAGTTGTTTTCAAACAAAATATGTAATAACAAATAAGACCTTTTTAAAGGAAATATACTAGCAGGAATAGTAACTAAAACTATTACAAAATCTTTAGCTCCATAGCAACGTTCTACGTGTGTCTATAAATACGATTCAGCCCCAGTTGTAAACAATGGTAAGACCACAATAGCACTTAGCCTGGAGTACGCTCGAGCAATTTGCGACTGTATTGATTGAATGTTGGTAGGAACTCTTTATAATCTGTGATTCAAGTGACATTTGTTGACAGTTTTATTTTTTTTTTGTTGCAATTTGAGGCAAAGGATTTCTTTTGTTATGCCAAGATTATTGGATAGTACTGCATATTATATCGAACGATTTTTAATACATGTAACATGTTTAAAACTTAGAATCATATTTATTTGTGGGCTACAATAGTTAATTCGGAGTATGCTCAATTTATAACTATATTGATTGAATTTTGCGTATAGGAGCTCTTTATAATTCTGGCTTGAGAGGCATACGTTTAGCGGTTCCATTTTTTCCGATCTTGTTAGGATTAAAATTTTATTCTTTGTTTATTTCTTTTGTATGTTGTCCTACTAAAAAGTAACTTAAGAAAAAATAAGAAAGAGAGAATTCTTTAAAGAAGAAAGAACTCATACAGTATTTATTATTGAGAAGTTCTTTAAATAAATAAGAACTCATATTGACTTTTTTATTAAAATAATTTAATTATAATTATAATTTGATTTATATGATAATGAAATTATAATTGTTTGGGTATAAAATAATTTTGTACAATCTAATAATGTTCCACTGACTTACGAACTAGTAAGCACTGAGTTTTCGTTGCCAGAGGTTTCTTCCATATTATGATACATATTATCTGTATCTATTATGCAAAATTTTAAAGAAAAGAGTTATCGAATAAAAATGCTTTTTAAGAGATTTTAGCCGCAGTTTGGAACTGAACTTGAACGAATTATTTCGTGAAAAATAATTCGTTCAAACATGATTTTTGAGCATTTATGTAATCTTATATCGCACTTCATCGTCTACAAAAAAAAAATAAAATAAAAACTGCAATATTACGCAACAAACGTAACAAAGTTGACAGATGGCGTAATTAACTGCGCAATACAGCAGCGGTTGAATTTGAAAACAATGGCTCGCTTGCTTGAGAGGCCTCCAACAATTTGTACTATTGATGGGTTTAAACGAAACAAAAAGAATTGTGGTAGGTTTAGTGTAAGTAGAAGTAAAATAGTTTTAAATAGCAAAATAATACTTAGGAATTTATTTAAAATAAAAAGACGACAAAAAAGTAGATGTAAAGATGTAAAAGTAAATGAAAATGACATTTGACACAAAGTTACAAGATAAGTTTACTGACGCAATTTAAACATTATCAATACTAATTAGAAATTTACTGTTTTTCTAGATTTTAGTATTATGGAAATAGTTTTTATATTTTTTAGCTTCTATGGGTAGCATGCGTTTGGTAAGTGAGCAATTCATCCATGAACATCTACAACATCAGAATGTCGCAGATGCCTTACCGCCTTACCGGCTTGTAGGAAGGGGGGGATAAGGAAAAGATTATGGATGGGAAATTAGAAGAGAGTAGAAAAGTATAGGAGAGGAAGGGAGTACAGGCTTCATGCCGATCCTAAGAAGATGGGGTGGTAGTTTCACCGGTACTAGCTTAACTCCATCGTACAATGCTCGGTTTGTTTTGCATACTAAAGTCAGACAAATCTATCTATTTGCACTTACTTTGATTTCAATATCCTAACGACGGATACATTTGCTATGACTTTTGTCTATCTATTGTCATATAGGTTGACATAACAATCTATCCATAATCATTGATACATTATTGAAAATGGCCGTTAAGCTATACTATATTAAACCTAATTACAGATAGAAGGAGACCCATATCAAAATGAATAGTCGCTAATATAAGATCTTATTTTGTTCAATGTTGTTGGTAAATAAAAAGGAATGAATACACAGTTCTCATTATCTATACTTACTAATATTATAAAGAGGAATGATATTGAATAGGTCCGAAACTAGTGGATCAATTTGGATGAAATTTTGTACATATTATTTGAATTATTTTGATTCTTCTTGGTAAAATCAACTTTCCGAACCGGTGTTAAATTAAAAAACCCAAATAGTTACTCTTTTCAACGGCCACTTCAATTACGTCGTGTTTATAGTTTACAACTCCAAGGAATACATAATATCATACTGAACAACTATCTCACATTGATTTTGAAACTGATATATTTCAAGGATTCTTATCTAATATATATACATTAATACTATATAACTTTAAGAACTAAAATATTTTATTAAAGTTTTTAATTTGGACATTGGCAATTTAATTATGTTTCAAGGAATATTATTATAGAGTCATACCTTGAACAATAAAATAATTTCGAACCTCAGACGAAACTTTTGTATACTGATTTTATTCTTATTTTTAATATCATAAGTATATGTTCCAGTGTTTATTACGCGCGTACTTTCCATATTATTTAATATGGAAAGTACTCGCGTTTGCCTATTATTAATGTGGAAATAACTGGAGGCAGACACACAAAGTTTGAAACACTCATGAAGACAACTGTCATCTCAGTCACCCGTGACGTATGATTAACGTCAGGTTAATTAATAATCATGTAAAATAATGTTTTATAAACCTTTAAAATCCTTTAAAAAGTTTTTTTTACACATCATAATTGTGTTTAATACAAATTATAAAGAAACTACACTATTTCTTGTAAAGGATCCAAGCAACTTAATACATGACACTATATCAAGCACTTATTTATGACAATATAAACAAACGTGAATACATAAGTAAATTTAGAGCCTCCCTCAATATATTCGGAATAATAAGGCGTAGGGCGGTGTTGCTATGGCAACCGACGGGGTGGGCACAGCGAGTGGGGGTAACGGTGAAACTTGAATTTGGAAATGTATTTTTAAATTTCGAATTTGATTCTTTATTTGAAATGTTTTTTCATACTAATGTTTTATTTGTTAGCTTTTTCACTGTCGCATTGGGTACAGAACCTGTAATGGCATGTGAAAATTAGAAATAAATAAATGTTTTTGTCATACTAATGTTTTTTTTTCATATTTATTTTACTACGCGGCATCGATCCCGTAGAATGTTTTACATATATAGCCTATAAAATATAGCCTATGTTACTCGTGGATAATATAGCTTTCGAATGGTGAAAGAATTTTGAAAATCGGGCTAGTAATTTTTGAGCCTATTCATTACAAACAAACAAACAAACACACAAAGTTTTCCTCTTTCTAGTATTAAAGTAGATTTATTTAAAAGTAATTAAAACAAATGAAAATAATGAAGACGGTAATCGTCCTGTTCTTTGATATTGTTATGATCTACATAAGGATGTATTAGGTATATCTACAAAAAATATAGAAATCTTGTAGCTTAACACAAATAATATAGTGTAGTGTAACATGGTGTGTATGTATAATATGTATTCGTAAAATAAGAATTATGGAATTTTTCAATTTATTTTTGGAATCATATCCCTGGATACATGTGCTATCGAATGTTGAAGAATAACTTCACAGGCGCATGCATAATTTGATAAATTTTATAAAAAAAGATTTTACCCATACATCATAGTATGTTCATCTAGAGAAATGGCAGAACTGTAGCTTTCGAATGGTGATAGAATTTTAAAGTCGATCTAGTAATATGGGCCTATCCATTACAAACAAAGTTTTCCTCTTTATAATATTAGTGTACGAGTATATGAACCAATGATTGATTATAATGTATAGATATGTTATATCCATAGAAGACTACCTTGAACAAACGCGACCATCAATGACAATGTCGTCTTTTGACAATCACTTCATAGTTGAATTTAAAACTCCTTTATTTTCGAGCTCTTACCCATGATATGATACTTTCCTTTTATATTTTTATTTGCAGAATGGTTCGTGCATTTTCTAATTACACACAGGCATTTTATAGCTTTCTGTCGTAACCAAACCACCGTTGCTATGTAAAGTTCTGTCAACAATCGTTCGTAACCAAGGGAGTGTGGATACACATGTGTCAATTTGAAATCTCAAAATTAGCGTGCTAGTAATTTGCCTATAGTTATATAATATCATTGATATAAACGTTATATTTATAAATTTCGTCAGCGTAGTTGCAACCTTATACACTTGGAGCGAATCCCGAGCATTATAAATGGGTGCGTTCAAAATTGAAATAAATTTCGTTTCCATTTTTCATTTGTTCAAAACTCTTTTACGGTATACATTCTGCTTCGATATTGCATTGTTTTTTTACTAGCTGAGTTTTGTGGTTTCACCCGCATGTAAATGTTTTCATTTTTATTTATTAATCTATATCTGGTAGCTGACAAATAAATTGTAAACCCATATCGTATATATATATATATACCATATACAATACCTTACAAAATACCTAACATACATACAATATAATGTACATAATATATATATTTATTACTAAACAATGAAGACACTACACTAATGTAATGCTAGAAAGCCTAATGCCCAGATTCTATAATAATAAAACGAGTCGTTTTACTTACGGACAGTACAATATCCTACTAGGCGTAAGTCTAAAGCGTATCTATAATAAAAATGGCGTTAATATAACAGCTAAAACTTGGTTCTGATTTTTTAATTATAACTACTCGTTAATGAAAACGATTCGTATCTGTTATACTATTACGTTCCGTCGTTTATAGGAACCAGGCCATAATGAATGTCTAAACTAGCCTTTGTCCTTTCTCTGGTTTCAAACAATCTGTCGGACCTTTTAAAAATTTTCACAGATTTACGGTGCGTAAAAATATCACACAAATCGTGGATTTCAGTTTTAAAATTTCACAAAAATCTGGAAATTTTCAGGAATATCTTCATTCATTTTTAACAAAGAATTTTAAATTGTTTGCTGAAAGCTGCTCCAAATTATTTTGAGTACCGTCTTTATAATATTATAAACGCGTTTGTTAGGATGTATGTTTGTTACTCTTTCACGCAAAACTACTGAACCGATTATGATAAAACTGTATACATACAGGGTTCAGAATAACATATAGGCTTTTAATCTCGGAGTTGCCACGGGATCGAACGCGGTATATTATAATATAATAATCGCGGTTATAATACGGTATATTTATAACGTCAATGTTTTTAAACACAAAACTAGATTTTACGCGCAGTTTTGCGCGCATAGTATCTCCAATTCGGAATACCTACTTCGTTCGTACTCTCAAATGGAAAATTATGAGAAGATTGGTTTAGGAGATAAAGCTTAAAGGAACAAACAAACATACTTAGATATTTTTGTTCCGTAGCATAATGTTATATAGCCTATGTTACTCGTGGATAATGTAGCTTTCGAATGGTAAAAGAATTTTTAAAATCGGTCCAGTAGTTTTTAAGGTTATTCAACAAACAAACGTACAAGTTTTCCTCTTTATAATATTACTGTAGACTAGCCGTACCCCGCGGTATCACCGACGTATCCGTTCCTGTTGAATTTCCACTAATATAAGTATTCTATGTCATTTTCCTGGTCCTAAGCTATCTTCTAAGGAATCTTGTGCCGAATTGGTCCAGCAGATCTCGAGTTATAAGTGTTGTAACAAACCCGTCCTTGTTTTATATTAAAGATCAGTTTGGAATTTACATGAAAAATCAACAGTTAAGGATAGAAATGTTCAGAAAATTACGTAAGTTTTAATGTATTCATATAGGATTTCATAAAATTTTCGATATCAAGAGTTTTCTTAGCTAAGTCAATAGTTATAATAAATTTCCAATACATTTTCATAATTTAATCTTTATTATAATTTTAATTCTTCATACTTTACTAATTTCACAAATTGAGCATCGTTCTAATAAAAATCTTAACAGACATTCACAAATCTTAGATGTCTTACTCGCATGAAGATATTTTGTACTCTTAACCCTTTCACGGCGATAATATGCAACAAAAATTCATGTAATTCTCATATTTCAAATTAACTAACCATCCTTTTCTTACGTAACAATCCAAAATAGTTAAAAACGAGACGACATTATTCCGACATTCCCGCCACATCTGATAATCATATGCATCATCTATCTTTTTCTTACACACTTTTTTGTATAGAAAAGAGTGAGATAGGTGTATACTTGTGAGTGTTGTAGACTGGCATTAATGGCGTCCATTTTATTTTGAGCTCTGTTCGTGAAATTTTGTGCGTTTTTTTGTTAAAGGTTTATAAAAGTAAAGGGGAAGCGTGGTTCATAAAATAATGGTTTTATTTTGAATAATTTTTCATTCCTAATCGTAGGAATATTTACGTTGAGTTGACGGCAGTTGTAAATGTTATTTTAATGGCGTCACTGTATGTGATTTATTAACAGCATTAGTTTCAATCGAATGTAGAATTTCTTGTCTATGCTAGAGAATATGTATATAATTATGTCACGTTGTTTGTTAGTTAATTTATTTCAGGAATTTATTATTGAGAGTACAATCAAAGTATTGGCAAATTTTTAGTATCATTTATCAGTAGGTATTATTGATTTTCTTTTAGTGAAGTTAGCCGTTTCAGTTATACATAGTGTAGGTACACCTTACACAACTTTCAAATAACAACCGGTATAATATTTCGGTGTCAATTAATGTCGACAGTATTCTCACCCAATCCAATCTTTCACGCAATAATGACCGAACCGATTATGATGAAATTTGGAATACATATAGTAAGGGTTCAGAATAACAAATATAGGTTACATTTAATCCCGGAGTTGCCACAGGATCAGAAGTTACGCGAGTGAAACCGCACCTAAACCGTATTTTTTTATAAAACAAGCAAGCTTGCTTTGATTAAGCAAGTCTATTTTTCCGGCTGATTACGACATGCAAAAATTCAAAAAACAAGTGAATAGGCAGACATGAAAAATATCTTCGACCGCGCCACCACTTTCCATCTGGTGGTCAAATGTTTGCCTTTTCTACCTAAAAAAAATAAAATAAAAAAATAATACGCTAATATTTTCCCCTTAGCTTCTACTCATTTTATTTTATAACCCCAAATTTTTCCAAGACTGCATAGATAAACACCCAGTATATATATATACAATATATATATTTGGACGTAATGTGTATCATATTGCAACTGAACTAGGGTATTAGCTGAATTTACAAGACACCCTGATATTGATCTTAAGATTTCGAATTTGACGCGAGCGAAGTTGCAGGCAGAAGCTAATGATTACTATACTATGTCTAATACTTAGTTCCTATACAAATAAAACAACTTGTTTTACTTACGGACAGTTCAATATTCTACTAGGCGTTAGTCAAAAGCGTATCTATAATAAACGTGGCGTTGATATAACTGCCAAAACTTGGTTTCCATTAGTTAATAACCATTTTTATTTTAATTGTGCGGATAATATTAAAAATGAAATTGTTATACATTAACTATTTTTGTTTATTACTATTGTCATTTGCATGTTATTTCCAATGTATAAATAGTGAAATAATGGAAGGCACAGGAACCTGGGCGACATAATTTATCTATGTAAAAATATTTTTGGAAATAAATGATATTCATTTATTTACTTGTTAATGAAGACGAACCCTGTCTATTATACTATTCCGTTCCGTCGTTTATAGGAACCGGGTGTAGTAGTCCGAGATAAAATCATAGTAACCAAACGTACATAAGCAGCATACTAACCTCTTAAAACCTCAAAAGTCAAGGAAAATAGAATAGCCGTCCCACGTCCGCCCCCCTCCGCTGCTTCCGAGCGACTGAGCGCGCACAATGCAACTGATTCACAACTACCCTCGAATTCAGAACAATAATAACCAAATTGGACGATCAATTTTATGGTTCAAACTTGTGGAAAATGCGCTCCTTAGCCCTTTTGTGAACCATTCGTGTATTTTGTTGCGAATCGCTTGGGTAAGTTTTTATGCATATTTTTGATGTACGATATAGGGAATTTAAAAGGTTAGTTAGCTTCATGATCCTACTTCCTACTAATATTATAAATGTGGAAGTTTGGATGTTTAGATGATTGGTGTGTCAATCACGCCACAACTACTGGACAAATTTTGATGAAATTTCGTACACTGATAGGCTATTAGGTGGATTAGGTGATGGATTACTTTTTATCCGAATTTCATGCGATAGCTTAATAACTGATATTGACATAAAACTATTTTACGCGTAAGTTGAAAGAATAAGTTGTTAAAAAATATTATAATTTTGACTTTAAAGTGTTACAGAGGGTATATTCGTTATGTATAGGTGTAGGTGTACTTAATGTAACCTCGGTATCCTATTATAATTATTTTTTTTTAATGTAAGCCTTAAAATATATAAATTAATAAAAAACACTCTGTATAAATTTGTTTCAACGTTTTTCAGTAACAACAATGCTTGTCTTGCAGCTGCTAAAAATTGCAATCTCCAAATAACCAACAAAAAATCGATACCCAAACATTCGATAAATCGATTCGATTTTGATTGACACAACCGATTATGTAACCGCAATGCGAGTGAAAAAATGACACCCCTTATTTACTTTACCCGGAAACTTAAATGACTGTGTTTGTGACCGCATCCCCGACGCGACAGCCGTGCGGCGCCTGCGCATATATTTTTCAAAATTTGAATTTGAAATTGGAACGTAATGGCGGCCCTGGCGGCCATCATTAAAAACAGATCATAGACTAGAGATTTTTTTCGATAATTTAAAAACGTTTAATGCTTAATTTTATTATAATAAGGATGTGAAAATGTTTTTTCCTGTTTGGTTGTTCCTGACAATAATTTCTAAGTTGGCGCCGATAAATAAAAATACTTAATAATTCATAAGCCGAGAAATATTTTAACAATTATAAAGGCTATCTATAGAAATAAAAATCAACACGACATATACACATTCGATTGTCAACTATTCTATTTAATTATATTATTTGTGATTTAAACAATAAAACTAATGAAATAAACTCAAAAGGTGCAAGTTTAAAAATTATTATAATGTTGGTGTTGGCGCCGATTAGACAATATAAAAGTTAAACGGTCTATTTTATATTCATGAGGTTATTTGTCTATACTGAGAAAATGTTCAACGGATTCTTGTGTATTTCGTAGAAGTGTTTCCGTGACTAATAAAATATGTAAACTAATTATAATAATATCAAACACAAAATACGTATAACTTTTCAATGCATTCTTTAGTTGAATTCATTTTTTAAATCTTGAAGATATTTTCTTCTTAATTCAAAAAATACTGATTTTTTCGCAATTGTAAATTGTTCATTCTATATTTGAATAGAACAGAATAGAAAGAATAGAAAATATTTTTATTCATGTACTTTTTACAAAGTACTTATGAATTTTTTTAATATAGCTCCGGTTCGGAAAGTCGATTCTATCGAGAAGATACCGGCAAAAGGTCGATACTTACTCTTTTCATTGAGCATTACATCTATTTCATTTAGGCTTATTCTTGATTTGTAGAGAGAAGTGTACCTCAACAGTCCTCTAAAGTTAAACACTTTTATTACCTCTTGAGTTTGGTTTAAGTTAAATACGTAAAAAAATCATACAAAATACGAAACGTTTTCTTGAATTGTATATGTTTGTTTTAAGGTATCCATTTAGGTGATTTTTAATTCACACAGTTTTTTATACATAATATAAAAAGACCATTCAGTTTAACTTTGAAAAAGTTACTGTATACGTTTAAACAGGTTTAAATACCGATTTATACACCATTCTTCGATATGTATACGAGACATATGTAAAACGTTGTCAAAGTGCGTCCATTAAAATAATGCATAATAATGAATCTGATACATAACTACTCGTTAACAACTTATATCTAAATATAACACGTTATTATATATACCTATCACTTCCACATTTCATATATATCACTTTCAATATACATAATTTCACAATTTAAACGCTTTAAAGCCGTTAAAATCGAACATGACCGTCACATTCGAAGGGCTATGTAGCACTACTTCGATTAAATTGGCTTACAATTTGCGGTGATGGTAATGGTCCTATTATAGTCCATAATTTTTATTTATTTGTGGGGGGGTGTACGAAAATTATTATTTCTAAGTGACTATCCAATCTTTTGGAAGCGAAAGTCTTCAGTACATAGTTTTATGTATTTATTAGAATTCCTTATAAAGATTGCACTCGGCTTAACATTAAAACTAGTGTAGTGTATCTTCAGTTATAGAAATCACAACTTGCAACATAACACAAGATTATAAAACAATTAACCTAGACTAAGTACTCTTACGGCCGTTTTCAATATTCTATCTATCCCTTGTTTGCTTACAAAGTCAGGCAATTCTATCTATTTCGAGTCGACGGATAGCCTTTGTTTTATGACTTTTGACAATGAAATGTTATTTAATCTGAGATTACAATCTGTCCACAATCTTTGATACATTATTGAAAATAGCCGTTAGTATATTTTCAGTTACAGGACATCACAACTTGCAACATAACAAAAGTTTACAAAACAATTAACCTAGACTAAGTACTCTTAGAAGTGGCGTATGTACGTATGTGTTTATGTATTTAAAAAATCGCAGGTCATCTTATTAAGGCTAGTAAAATGTACAAGATATACTTTGTACATAGATTCCATAGAGAGTTAGACCATTTTTTGGGTAGGTGTTTGAGGCAAGCTGAAAACTTGTGTGAAGCCTTTCCTATTATACTTCGACATGGAACTGCAGACCTGGCTGTTTTTAGGTAGAATAGGCAGACATTTGACATTTGAAAGTGGTGGTGCGGTCGAAGATGTCATTCATATCTGCCTAGAAGGTGCCTATTCACTTGTTTTTTTAATTTTTGCATGTCGTAATCAGCCGGAAAAACAGACGCAGGGAAAAGACGCAGGGCTGGTGAGCGGGGCTAAATCTAAAAAAAAAACGAAAATTTTAAGAATGTTTTTTTATACAATATATTTAAGCAAACATGCAATTTTTAAAATGTTATACTTAATTTAATAATATTTTTTTGCTAAAAAATAGAACCGACTTCCTCATTCTAAAAAGTAGAATATAACTTATTTTATTTTTGTTGAAATCTATACAGTCGCTGCAAAATCTTGTTAAATTGATAATAGATAAAGGCACCAACTTTGTATAGAAAAAAGGAAAATAAGTAGGCACTAATATAGTACCTAATAATTTATTAATTTAATAAATTATAATAATATTTTTTTTTTCGCAAACACCCCGCTGATGAAATTCGAGTGTAGTTTTGTATAAGCAAGTAACAACTATCAAACTCAATGGTTAAGAAACATAGTATTAAAATGCAATTCATTTTTAGAAGTGAATTTGCTGCTAATCTATATCTATACTAATATTATAAAGAGGAAACCTTTGTATTTTTGTATGTTTGTATTGAATAGGCTCAAAAACTACTGGGCCGATTTCAAAATTTCTTTTACCATTACTTAGAGGGATTCTTCCGAATCCGTATAGGCTATATTTTATCACGGAAAATAGATAATATATAATACAGATAAGAGAATAAAAGGCTGATGGAGTGTTCCGAAGACTCGAGTGACGCTAACTACACGTATGTACACGTGCATCTGTGTGAGTGAAATTTGAAAATAATATGAAGCCCTCGTGACGTGTTGTGTCAAACTAGATGAACATTTTTGTATTTGCTTTTGAAGTTTGTATTTGCTCTTCAGCGTCACTCGAGTCTTCGGCCGCACTCCATCTGCTTTTTATTCTCTAATCTGTAGTATACTCGTATAATATTATGCTACGGGAGCGAAGCCGCGCGGTTCAGCTAGTGTCTTTATACTTAAAATCGTAGCAAGAACTATTGGCCGATCTTTAAAAACTAACGGCCATTTTTAATAATGTATCAAAGATTATGTATAGATTGTTACCACAGATTAAATGACATTTGATTGTCAAAAGTCATAACAAAGGCTATCCGTCGACAGCATATTGAAATCAAAGCAAGTGCAAATAGATAGATTTGCCTGACTTTAGTAAGCAAAACAAGGGATAGATAGAATATTGAAAACGGCCGTAAAACAATTGTAATACATAATTCAGAGTTTTTGTGTTTACCGCGTTTGAAATATCCTCATTATGTTTTTACAAGTCCTTCGATTAGCTTATAATTATGGACGGTTATTGTAAAAGGGCATATAAGGTCATATTGTAGATGGAGCAGAACAAAGTATGCATATATTGAACCATTTTTTATTTTCAGTATAGACTTGTTATTTATTTATTTATTTATCACATATTATATCATTTATCATTACAGGTTGTCCTAATTCGATAAATGATTTTAATGCTAATAAAAGAAAAGACTAATCTATACATAACATATATAAAATAATGCTTTAACCGTGAATTCAACCTGAGTGCAACAAAATAGATCGGCTTCTAAAGCTACATGATTTAAAGTGCGTATTGTATATACATATATTGTCGCATTAAGGGTCTAAAAAAATAAATAATAATGAAATAGGTGTTAAAATCATACAGTGCTTGCATGAACTTCAATGTTTTCAAAGTAATATTAACGTAAAATTGTCGATGGTCCATGGTCCGATGGAGGTTGTCGTTTTTAATTTACCAGGGTGCGTTTATAATTACCCTTAGCCTTTTATTTTGAAAGAGTTGGATTATATCTAGGTTACTTTGTTTAGTATAACTAGATTACCCGTGTGGCGACGGGTTAGAATACATGTGTCGCCACACCATTTAATAATAATATATAATAATATAATTATAATTTTATTTCTCAAAAAAATACATATAAAATCAAATACATGCAGTCGCTTGCTCCCACACTCCACGTTTTTACCCATAGGTGTCGTAATAGGCGACAGAGGGTAATTCTGCCGCACAACATTTTCAGCGATAAAAGAGTGGGAGCCGAGCATTGCAAAATTGGGCCAAGCTCGCACCGGTGTAATAACCACCTCCCCAGCAGAAGACCGGCGTGAAACAGTATTGCACTGTTTCGTACGGTGAGCGGGTGCCCGGAGGCCTGTATTCCCATCCCATTTCTCTCTCGTCCTGTCCTGTTCCTCTCCCAACTTCCTATGATTAATCCTTTCCTTATCCCCTCCCCTTCCTTCAAGCCGGCAAGGCATGTCGACACTGTGATGTTGAAGATGTTCATGGGCTGCAGTCAGTCACTTAACATCAGGTGAACCTCATGCCCCGCTTGCCTGCTATAACATAAAAAAAACATAAGTTCATATTAGCATTAGGACTCGTTCAATTATTACTAGCTGATCCGGCGAACGCATTTGACATGTCAGTCGAACTATTTGTGTGGAAAATTATAATTGTGGTTTTTACTATTATATTCACAATTTCTTCATATTTCTTACGTTTAAACCTTATCTGGAATTCCACGGATATTTCAAAGCTAAAAATACTCAAATAGTTTCAGCCGTTAGGTTTAGCGAGACTAACGTACATCAATTGATTTTTATTTATATAGATAGATGAGTCAACGGTATGGAGGTGCCCTTTTTATTAAAGGACGAATTATTTTTTTTTATTAAATATTTATTGAAACCAGATTAATAACCTAAAACACAGCCTTCTTTATATTCCATTAATTTTGTATATCCTTAATTCCCGGAGCCTTCGGAAAATTAAAATAAAGTAATAATTTGGTTGATGTCTGGGGGACAGATGGTTATCATTACCTGCCCCGAATTAGCCGAAATCTAGCTAAGCTCTGTATTAACATAATGATAACTTGACTGGTACAGAGTAGTGTGGGATAGACACTTTTTGGAATTATAACTTTGATGTTGTATCATATTTTTAAGCTTATAAGTTGCGAAGTATTGTAAAACGATGAATTGATTCTTTATTTATGATATTGTAAGTGTTATAACGTTTTCATTTTGTAAGTGTTATAACGGGATTTTCGGGTTAAAAACTACATATGTTATTCCTGGGGTTTTAAAGAATCTTTGTACAAAATTTCATCTGTCCTGTAGTTCTCAAAATCAGTTCTGTAGTTTCGGAGCCTATCCACTACAAATAAACAAATAAATAAATAGTTAAACATAGCTTAGGTTTCTGCCAATAGTAATTTTATCATAAACATTTATTATAATTTTAAAGAAACTTTATTATTTTGATAAACTAAATGTATGTTTACGTATTTTTTAATATAGCAAAAAACATTTTTGCCCTTGTATCATGATTAGTAAAAATATTTATTCACAATTGATAAATGAAGCTTTAATTGATCAAAAAATTGAGATACAGAGCATATTAAAAAAAAATGTTTCATAAGCTTCAACTGAAGAAAGCTTAGATGAGAAAAGGTTTTAAACTTGATAAAATGTTTTGATGCCTCTATGTGTTGATTACTCTATGCCCATCGTTGTCTTACATATAATGTATACAAAATTATGAGTATTAAGTCGCCGGTACAAGGCGAATCATGTTGTAATATTGGAACTATATTTTGGGTAAAGCTTGTGCTGTATTGCACTAAAAGATATGTTTATACTATGACTTATAAGTAATAACATGATCTAAATTATCTTTACTATATCTATTTTTTTAAATGTTTAAACATATTTTTTTTGTTTGTTTCAATTCTATGATAATATATCCTTATATATATAAAATTACGTATCGCAGTGTTTGTCTGCGATGGACTTCTAAACTATTTAACCGATTTTAATTAAATTTTAGACACTGGTGCCGGTTGATCCAACTTGAAGGATAGGATAGTAGTTCACGCGTGCGAAGCAACGGGAAAGTTAGTTATATATAAATAAATCCCTCTAAGTAATGGTAAAAGAAATTTTGAAATCGGTCCAGTAGTTTTTAAGCTCAATATAAATATACAAAAACACAAAGGTTTCCTCTTTATTATATTAGTATAGATAACAGTAATAAACATTGTTTGTCTGTGTGAATAAAATACAAGTTATTAATTTATTTTATTAGGTACTAGCTGATCTGGCTTCACTCTCGTAGCATAAAATAAAGACTATAAAATATAGCCTATGTTGCTTGTGGATAATGTAATTTTCGAATGGTAGAAGAATTTTTAAAAATCTTTGAGCAATAGTCTTTGAGCCTATTCATTACAACCAAAGAAGCAAGGAAACAAACAAAGTTTTCCTCTTTATAATCTTATATATAAAAATGAATCGCAAAATGTGTTGGTAAGCGCATAACTCAACAACGGCTGGACCAATTTGGACAATTCTTTTTTTTAAATGTTCATTGAAGTTCAAGCATAGTTTTTACGGCGAGAAAAATTCGAATTGCCGGGTCCACGCGAGCGAAGCCGCGGGCGGAAAGCTAGTATTAATATAGATATGTAACAAAATGAAATACTTATTGATTGTCTTCCTAGAACTTCAGAAGGGGGTACTGATTTGGCAAATTTTTATCCCGAAGTGAAAGTGTAGAGAACTTTTAAAAGGTGAAAAATATTAGGACATTGAGAAGTAAACAGTAAAAACAAGGAGATTGAACAAAAATTATATTTAGAAAGATGAAAGAAAGAAAGAAAAAAGTTTATTTGTCCCACAAACACACCGTACCTTATACGATAATAATTAATACTAAGATTTAAAACTAAAATGGTGCTGTACGGTATTGTCACGGGCCCAAACTAGCTCGTCACTCAGCATGTGCTGCAATGCCCTGGGGCTTTTGCAGCGCTGATTTTCAGTGACTCCTGAATTGACAATTACGTTTGGAGTGTCAGATATAATCTTATATATAAAAATGAATCGCAAAATGTGTTGGTAAGCGCTTCAACGAACATCTAAAAAAAAGAATTGTCCAAATTGGTCCAGTCGTTGTTGAGTTATACGCTTACCAACACATTTTGCGATTCATTTTATATATAAGATTGTTGACATGTTTTACTTAAAAAAGCGTGTGAGTTTTCTGTATAGCTTAGCTTAAAACAAGGTTTAAGAGCTTTATTTAATAATTTCGATAACAATGTTTCGGATATTGTCTGAGTTAGTATGTAAATTATGTAATAAAAACAATCTTTAAATTATAATGAATACAACTTTTGGGTATAGCACGTAGGTTGTTAAAGGGTCACGGGATCGATCTGTGAGCTGAAAAAAATTAAATTTGGAAAATCCACACACATACCGCCTTTAAAGAATACAGTAAAAAGTTAGAACTAAAGCAAATTATTATTGTAAAATCAGTAAGTGAAAACATTGTTTTATAAAATCATTGTATAATGCATAAATTGTAGTGGTCGCTGGCTTATGATGCATGGAAAAACTCGAATGAGTTTATGATTGTATCATTCTAAGATATTTCTAATTAGCTATAAGATGTAATAATAAATAAATAAATAAATAAAAATAAATAACTATTTCTTATACTAGCGACCCGCCCCGGCTTCGCACGGGTGCAATTCTGATACTAAATACACTACAGAAAAACTGTTTAGTGAAATAGAAATCTACCATAGAATTAAATAAAAATTGGTATAATAATTTGATTTTATCTTTATTAAAAGATCTACTTTATATTTCCTGCAGTTAGTTACAATACTTTGTGACTTTAATACGTAATTACACGTATTAAAGTAAATTCAATTATAATTAAATGTACCATAATTTTTGGAATTTAAACATTAACAATGCAATTATAACTAATCAAACACTTAAACTAATCAACAGTTTTGAGATATCTTGTATGAGATTTATTTATAAGTAATTTCTAATTTTTGTTCAGACAAGAAGAGGAATCATGACATCTAGAATAACATAGCACTGAATGCTTCTTACAGGCACATCATTTACTAGAACACTGTTTATTCGTTTTTTACAGGAACGCTGCACACTCCGAAAGCTATTTCACTAAACTTAATCTAGTAATATAAGTATATCACTAAACTTGGACCGTTTTATAACTATATTCCTAGTGAGATAGTAATGAATCGCCTTCGTATAACTATGTTACGGCATATAATTATATCCCTAGGGATATAACTATGTTACGGCTTTTTCTATCTTATTGCGACATATATAAAAATTAGCTTACTTTGATAAATCTCGTAGGGTTAAGCCTGCGTTTGCAATGTACGCGGAAAAAAAAGTAACAACGTCACGTTAGAAACTTCCAAAAGAAGGATATATTAGACGAGTGTGTTTTAGTGCAAAAACAAATATCAAAAAATTGAGATGAAGAGAATAATATTAAGGTAATAAAATAATAAACTACACACTAGTACATATCTTTTCCCCCATAATGTTGTAAGCTTTAAGCTTTGGTGCGAAATAAAGCATTTATACAGTCATTCATTCATATGATAAACTACATACTAATAAATTACTTATTTTCATAAATAATAATAGGTATTTATTTATTTATTTTCAAAGACACTCCAACGACTTATTCACTAATACATTAATTAAAAATTACATCTTATAGACTATGTGTGGTGAACTCGTCACTTAAAGGAGCAATTGTTTAGATTGGACAAATTTTTACAATTTAATAAAAAATCAGACAATAAATTTTATATTTATATAATTAGGTAATTGAAGGGGTAAGCGTCAGTAAGGGCAAAATCAATATTAAAATATATATAGAAAAATATTTATCAACAAATAGATATTATGAGATATACTACATATTAACAAATTAATTTAAAACTAAATAACTAAATAGGTCATTTAATAGTTCATAAATAAAAAAAATAATCCTTATTTCTATTATTACTTCCTTTTAACCGATTTTATTCATCTTTATTTTAATATCCTTCTAAAAACGAGGAGGTAAGCAATTTTTGTTTTTTTTTTTACTTATATTTATTTTTTAAACTCCTAATACTTTGTAAATCAACTATGCTTGGAACTCGGAAAATTAAAAAAATAATTATCCTACAACAAGAGAAACCAAATAATTTAAAAAAGTTGCAACGTACACCTAGATTCAAACCCGAATCGATATCAAAAACCGCCATCTAGCGTCGAATAGCAAAGCAATAACAACTAGCGCTACTTCACGCAGCGGTGATTTATGGAACTAACGCCACGCGCCGTTGTAATTAGGAATTCGCTTCAAATTAACTAAATTTATTGGTCACTAAAGCTAAACGGCACTTAACTAATTCAGTAATTGCTTATAATCACTGTAATAATTCTTTTAAAGTGTAACAGTTGAAGTTAGACAATTTATTACATACGTTTTTGGCTAAAACTTTTTTGAAACTAAATGTATTCAAAATGTCAGTAAATGAATATTTTATGCGTAGTTAACGAAGTAATTATAGTTTTAAAGTCAAGATTTTCCATAAAAATAATTACATCATCATTTAATAATTACTTTTTTCTAGTCATTTAATAGGTACAGAAAACTAAAAATAGATTTTGTTAGGAGTCTATTTACGCCCGTTCTATTTTTGAATGTGCTATATTCACATAATATTACATTCCATAGAGATTTACTTTATTATATTACTTTTAATAAAAGTAGAGACTTGTTTATTTAAATAATTTAAATTTAAATATCCTTTAATAAAGTTTATTTAAAACGCATGGTGCGTACTTACTCTACGTTAAAAACTGATTTATACTAATATCATAACTTATATCAAAAATATCATAGAAAAATATGATTTTATACTTATCTCAAAGGTTTGTTTACAAGCGCTGATATTCAATACGTGACAGATTTGACAAAATTCTTTCTTCATGTTCTATAGGCTATCTAGCATTAAGCATACCATCAGGCCGATCGGATCACGGCAAACTGATACAGTTTTACCGAATCGGATTTAACGCTGCGGCCCGACGGATGCGAAATTACACAAATATAAGGTTTTGTATCAGTTCAGCTGGAACTGAAGGCCAAACTGTCAGTTTAGGCTATAAGATTTTACGCGGAGGAAAACGCTGATGACTATATAGAGGTATGGAAGAAAAACGCAAGTTGTGTCGACCCCTGCTAGTGGGAAACGGAGGGAAAAATGAACCTTGAATGATGTTTGAAATAAATAATCAAAAATCTAATACTACTAATATTTTTGAAAGGTTGGATGATTGTGTGTCATTCACGCCACAACTACTGAATGAATTTTGTTGAAACGTCATATACAGGTACGAAATATCATAATACTATTAATCTAATAAAATTGACTAGGTGACAGGACTGTTTTTATAATCTTTTAGCTACTCCTTATCTAAGTAATCCTACCGGAACGAGATAAAAACGGTAGGATTTTTGGGATAAAAACTATCCTATGTCATTCCTGGGGTTTCAAAGCATCTCTGTACAAAATTTCATCAAAAACGGTCCTATAGTTTCGTAGCCTATTCAAACAAACAAATCTTTCCTCTTTATAATATTAGTATAGATAGATACCGAAATTCTCGTAAACGAAGTCGCGAGCAACATTTTATAATGTAAAAAAACGTATAAATGAAAATATACAATTCGTTTCCTAGGTTATTAAATATGGACAGGAAAAACGTGACCATTCCTAAGACGCATGGGAGCGAAACCACGAATAAGAACTAGTTAACCTATAATTTAGTAAGAACCATCACCGTAAAATAATGTGATATGTCTGGCTTTTAATATAGTTATTTGCATAAACATACAATTGTAAGTAAATTTTGAAAATAATCTTTCTTGTTTTGTTTTCAAATTATTTTTGTCTAGTTTGAAGTATAAAATTACTTTTTGAAAATATAATTTATTTTTTAAAATATTGGTTTAAAGTATACGTTGACTCTACAAAATCCAAAATTAGAAAATAAAACGACCACATCTTTTAAAATAATTTTAAATGTCATTTCATATCTGTTTAATAAAAGACCACACACATTTTTGGCCACTCTGCAAATATTGGGCAATTGATTTTACTAATGACAAATATACTAAGTTCTCTTAAGCTTGCTTCCTATTATATTATTCTCTTTGTTTCTTGTTATATTGGCAATAAACTTATTTTCTTTCTTTCTTCTTCTTCTATAAACGACAGAACGTCATAGTATAACAGATACGAATCGTTTCCATTAACGAGCGGTTATCAACCAATCAACCAAGTTTTGGTGGTTATGTTAACGCCACGTTTATTATAGATACAATTTAGACTTACGCCTAGTAGGATATTGTATTGGCCGTAAGTAAAACGCCTTTTATTTTTATAGGAACTAGGCATTCAGTTACAGATATTCCTACAACTTTCCGTCATATAATACGAGGGTATTGTCTTTATAAAAACGACAGCTCCCTTCAAAATAAAAACCAACATAAAACTTAATGTTTTGAAGCGAGCCGAATACCGACCAATTATTGTGAAATAACATTTTAACGATAATTAAGAATCGCCATAAAATAATTAAAAAACTATAACGAATGAAATTTCGCTTAAAAAATTCTTAAGTTTTTCCAATTTATTAACACGTAAAGTGAGCGAGAGGGGTGATGTGATGTCTCTTTCACAACTAGATGGCGTGTGTCAAATGGTGACTCCCACGGCATGAAACAGAGACGAACTAAGGTTCAAAGTTAAAAAAATATTTTTTTTTTTAAATTTTGTATAGTAACTAGCCAAACATTTACATCCTGACAATATTATAATTGCGAAAGTTTGAGAGGATGTATGTATGTGTGTTTGTTACTCGTAGTGTTACTTAAGTGAAGTTTTATTTAAAGACATATTTGCTTTAAATTATAATTGTTTGATACATTAAGTCAAAAAGTTTACCATATATCTAGGTTTCGTTACGTATTAATGTACTCAAACGTTGGTTGGTCAATAAATAAAATAAATAAATAAATAAACTTGATTTATGTAATGCCCACGATACATGTCGCAAGTCTAGTGTATGCATCTAGGATCTAATATTTATAAATCGTCTCTGTAACACTAGCCTATGAAACTTGTATGAACTAGAACATTGTACCTATCTAGTAATCAATATTTTTTACTTTTTTATTTTAATACCAGACTACTATTGGTTAATAGTAGTCTAGTATTTCTCTCCACCTGGATCTGTCTATCACAATCAGAGTTTGTTGTAAAAGCGTGTTTAAGTTTTTTATTAATTATTTATTTAATTCTTTAATGTACTATACATTAATACAGTTTACAAAAAAGAAAACAAGAACGTTGATTATATAATATAGTACATTCGGCGGCCTGATCACTTAGTAGTGATCTCTACCAGGCAACCGAGATTATAATGTTAAACCTCTAAGTCTTAATAACCATACAATTTATTGAATTTTGTTTGAATGCATCTCTGTACCTCCACCGCACGACATTTGGTCCTTGTACATTCTTCGAGTAACAGCTTGTTTACTATGTATGCCCGCTGGCGTTGCTCGTGACTAATCATTTTCAAATAATTTATTATGCTAATCAATTTCACATAATGTCTAGGTAAAACGCGAGGAAGACTTACACCCGTATTCTAATACGTATCTCGAGCATTCCTCGACTTCACTCAACCTCTGTCAACGAAAATTAACATTCTGAGTCGGAACTCTACTAACTCACGTCCACTCACGTTAAGAAAATTACGGAGAAGAAATTTAACACCTCCATCCGTTACTTCGATC
Source organism: Phoebis sennae (assembly GCA_001586405.1). Classification (NCBI taxonomy): domain Eukaryota; kingdom Metazoa; phylum Arthropoda; class Insecta; order Lepidoptera; family Pieridae; genus Phoebis; species Phoebis sennae. The sequence continues at coordinate 278,076 of LQNK01001813.1, read as the reverse complement.
TGTTTATATGATATAAATATATCATACAGAAATTTGTCATACGTCACATTTGACGTTACCTGAGTGGAAGTAAAATTAAAGTAACTTATTAGAATACGGGTGTTTTATTTTTACAATTCTTGTGTGGCGACGGGAAATAATACGTGTGTCGGTCGTAAGAAGAGACAGAGGGTAATTCTGCTGTATAACATCTTCAGCAATAAAGGAGTGGGAGCCGAGCGTTGCACGATCGGCGTGAAGCAGTATTGCACTGTGTTTCGTTCGGTGAGTTAATCCTCTTCCTATTAACTCCCCTTTTTTCAGGTCGACAAGGCAATACTTTGATTTTGTAGATGTTCATGGGCTGCGGTCAGTCACTTAACATCAGGAGAACCGCCTGCTCCGCTTGACTGAAACGGAAACCATCATAATTTTCTAATGTCTGGTTTTTTTTTTTTTTTTTTTATGAAAGATAGACAGACGTTTGACCGCGATCCCACCTGGTGTTAAGTGGTGATGCGGTCTAGTTGGTGGCACGTCTGTCTAGAAGGAGCCTAGTTGTTAATTAATCTATAGTATGTATGTTTTAACAAAAAAAATGATGTTTAAGTATGTCAGGTTCTATGGTACAAGGTTTGCTCAGTTTGCAATAGATGTCCTTGAATTTCTATCATAGTCTAATAGTCCTATTAGACTATGATAGAGATGAGAATTCTGACAAGACTGGTTACTTGCAGGGCTGACAGTTCTAAGCGATAGTCTTATTAGTAAAGCATACGTACCATTCGTACATTCATCTCCTATCCTGTTCTACTTCTCTCCCAATTTCCCATCATTAATCCTCTCCTTATTCTTTCAAGCTGGCAAGGCATCTTTAACACTTTGGTGTTGTAGATGCTCATGGGCTGCGGTCAGTCACTTAACATCAGGTGAACCGCATGCTCCGCTTGCCTGCTCTAACATATAAAAATGTTTTATTGTAAAAAAATTCTTCAACTTATAACTGTGTATAATATTACGTTATTTAATTAAAGTTTGAAACTCAAATTTTGTTAAATGCTCTGAACTTATTGAGATAGATTCCAATGAGTTTTTTAATAATAATCTTTTTTATAGATTACTTGAGAGAAATCTCCGTATTCACAAACAATACTATCTTTACAACGCACAGGGTCACATGCAAAACCTATGCAGAGACGATATTTGAGCGGTGATTTATCACTTGGCACTTAAATTAAGTGTTTTTGTTTTTGCATTTAATACTTTCCATTTGGAACGCATTGAGAAATCTCTCTCTTTGTGTATATAAAAGTAAATGCATACATTGGTGTGACCTATTTGATCACTTGGCATCTTATAAGATACATCCAAACATATAGTTCTAACAAGACTATATTTTGTTCATCGGACTACAACAAACGGTCTAAGTACGTCATTTTAAAATCAAAAGTTAAACAAATATGTACATAAGTAATAACGAACGATTCAATTCCAATGAAAGCAAAATTTAATTTAATTTTTATAATTAGTTCCGCTATACAACAAGAGATGGCAGTAGTGGTAGTTTGACAAAGTAATAATTTTCAATTGCTGTTTACCGGCCGTAACTCTGATATTACAAAATAGATCTACTAAAATGATGCGAAAATGTGAGTGTATGTTTCGTTACACGTTAAAACGGCTGAACCAATTTTGATACCGTTTAGGTATAATAGGCCCAGGAGAAGAAAAAGGTTATCTTTTGAGTACATTACAGAAAAAGTCGCGGGCGCTTCAAATGCTTACAATTTAGATTATGTTACTTCTAGCAAACAAGCTTCTGTATAGAATAGATTAGAAATACATTTTATTGCACACATACATAGACAGAAGAGACATAGATGTATACTTACCAGATAAGTACACAGAACACAATGTTTTTTTTAACAGTAGCATAGTAACGCTGATTAAAAAAGTTATTTATGTAAGGCATAAGTCAGGTAATTGATGTAATCAATGGGCAAAAGCATTGTATAAAAGTTCCCCCCTCCCCCATACCGTGGTTTCACCCGTGTATGTATCCCGTTCCATATCCTATGTCTTTTCTCAGAATTCAAGCAATCCCGTACAAATTTTATTCAAACCGGTCAATCCGGTATTCAAATTTTGGCCACGGCGGCCAAACTGTACAGAGACCAGCGAACTGCGCGGGAGATTTTATTGTACACAAGTGTGTGCGCAAGCACATCTTCACTCTCTATTACTTTACTCTTATAATCTGATGGGACGGCAGACCGACAGGACCGGCGGCCTTCTGTGGGGACAAACAGACACACAAAGTTACATTCGCATTTATAACATAAGCGAGGACTAGTTCATACTAATCCTTATATCAACTATACATATCACGCGGTTGATATGCCGCTTTAACATACTCAGCGTTTCGCAAATATGGTTCTAATCTGGACTGTGAAAGAGAGGAACTCTCTCCCGAAGTCTGTGTTTCCATACACCTATAACTTAGAGCTGTTTAAGCGTAGTCTATAATGTATCAAAGTCTAACGACCGTTCAATAATGTATCAAAGATCATGGATAGATTGTAATCTCAGATTAAATGACATTTGATTGTCAAAAGTCATAACAAAGGCTATCCGTTGACAGCATATTGTAATCGAAGTAAGTGCAAATAGACAGATTTGCCTGATAAAAGCAAAGCAAGGGATAGATAGAATATTGAAAACGGCATTACGGCGGAATATTGAAAATATTGAAAAAAAGATGTGTTGAGACAAACACCGCTGTCCTATAAACGCTTGCTTATTCCATATAAAAATCACTTCTTGCAATATAAAATATGATTCTTCTTCTATTAATAGGCAAAATAGCTTCTTCTACTTTTGGGCAAAAATTTATAATATTCAAAGGCGGTGCCTTAAACTATTTTTAATTTACTAGATTTTGTACCGACCGCGACTTGTAAATTATTTTGTACTTTTTAGTGGGAGGAAGTCGATTCTATTTTTTGGCAAACGGTATTATTTTTCCCTTACTTATTATTGGGTTCGTATATGTATATAAAAACTTAACCTTAGAGCATATTGAATTTATTGTCAAGGAGTCTCTTGAAAAGCAAATTTCTATAGGACCAAACAGACACTCTACTCTTTAAAAAACATTAAAATCGGACTTGAAATACCGGAGCTTTGCGGTAACATACAGAAAAGGTTCGTGTTTACCTTCAAAGGGGAACGCCCTTAGGCATGTGGCACTAGGCGATCTTTTAGTTCACCTGTAACGTTCACGTTGAACAGTAGAAGCCCTTCTAGCTAACTGTGAGAATCACCTCACCAAAAAAAACATACATAAACTCAAAAAAAAAAAAAACTCCTCGTTTTTTGAAAAAGGAAACTATTCTTTCACCTCTCTGCCTTCAGTAGTTCTCTATAATAATTTGAGTTAAAATCATTTCATACGTAGAAACAGAGACAATATCAAAAAGAAATCAAATAAAATATAACCGAATCGCTTGCGGTATTCGACCCGAAGCGTTTAAACTTGATTTACAGATCTATTTACAACAGTTGACAAACAGAACATCTTAATCGAATTAATTTCATTTGGTGCTCCCCTGTTCCGTATCCAAGTCAAATAGGACAGACATACATACAACCTGAATACAACTCTAACACTTAAACATAAAATTCAAAATTCTTTAGCAAAATTTGCTTTGATAACTGATTGTGTAGATACAAAAGGTCGTAACGATCAGAACTTATACAAGGGAATGTCAACTGTATGAGGAAGTGATAAGGTTAAAGTTTGGGTAATGGTGGGTCAAGTGCAATGGAATTGAGAGGAAGACCCAATTACTGTCAATTCAGGCGATTTAGACAAGGAGTGGGATTTTTGGGACTCTTGGCTATCAAGGATAAGACTATTGGGGCATGGGGGCAAATTAATAAAAAACTTTGAAAGATAATCTAGAAAGTACCTTGATCAATAATATTGTAAATTAATATGTACCGTGATACGTTTTGAGCAGTGGTTCAGCAATGGTCTGCGCCGGAGGGTGTGGGTTCGATCCCCACGAGCAGAAAAATATGATGTGATGAAATTTATAATTTTCTACTGTCTGGGTTTTCATTTATCTATAGTATGTATGTATTTATAAAAAAGTATGTTTAAGTATGTCTATCAGTTATCTAGTTTTCATAGTACAAGCTTTGCCTAGTTTGGTACTAGATGGCGTTGTATTAAATGTCCAGGAATATTAATTATTTATTTATTTATTAATAAACCGCGTCTAAAATTAATGAATGATTTCTAATGAAGTTTATATCATTGTGTACCTCAAATCACCAATGAACTAATTCTCTAACTAGCGTTGGAAAGGAGGGTAATGTAACAATACCAGCTAAGTGCCCTTGAATTTCATTCGAAGTCAGCCCACTTATAGTGAAAATAACCTTTACCAGGGGTTCTCAAACCGTACACTATAGAAAATAAAAAGAGTATTAATAATGTTTCTTCGTTTCAATCTGTCTGTCTGTCCGTTCTTCCGTGAAATGAACCGTGATAGAGTAGTAGTAGAGATGAAATTATCATAAATTTCTGTTGCCTTTATAACAAAACATAGTAAAAAGAAAGAGTCACTGACAATATTTCCACTTAATGATGATGGTGATTTCTTTTAAAATTCAATTTAAAACTAGAATCGCCCCTGCTAGTAATACATCTATTTAAAAACTTGATTCTTTTAAATTTTATTAGTGTCTAGTTCTACCACACAAGCACAGTTAAGTGAGGCCTGTATTCCCATCTCATTTCTCTCCCATGCCCTTCCACTACGGATGATTGAAGATAGGAAACTTCCTATCATTAATCATCTTCTTATCCCCTCCCCTTTTCTCAAGCTGGCAAGGCATCTTTGACACTCTGTTGTAGATGTTCATGGGCTACGGCCAGTCGCTTAACATCAGGTGGACCTCAAGCCCCGCTTGCCTGCTATAACATAAAAAAAGAATGTAAATGTGTATATGTCACTCTTTATGTCCAGTCCTGTCGATCTACCGTCCCATCGGATAATGAGAGTAAAGGAATAGAGAGTGCACCTGTGTTTGCGCACATTTGTACACAATATCTCCTAGGTACCTTTTTTTTTAACGTGAGGAAATCCTGCATCCTGCTACCCGTCTCGGGGGAGACAGGCAGGTTATGTCAGACTCTTACTGACTAAAACCTCACGGTGGCCCTCGGTTGCGCGGTAAAGCGGGGGACGGTGTCCCCACGCGCGCAATGCTACATAAGTAGCCCAACCCCAAAGCACTATAAAGTGCTGCGGAAGTGCACA
>LQNK01001813.1:223449-272180 GCA_001586405.1 Phoebis sennae | reverse complement strand
TTCTGACACCAAAATGTAATGTTCGGGTCTTGTAAGAAGGGGCCTTTTTAAATAAAACACTTCCAGTTGACTTATAGTATCTATTATTAATAAAATTAATAAACGACAGAGCTGTGTCGGCAAATGGGCGCTGCACAGAGACTTAATTGTGAAGGTGATTGATTAAGAACTAACTTACTATGAGGGTGGAGGGCACTTATATTCTATACTAATTACATTTACATTAATTATCCTATCGCTTTAACAAAAGTTCAATGTTCAACAGATAAAATATGTTCTCAGGAATCTAAATCACTGTACAAACTACATAATATTTGTTGACCATTATAATTACTAGAATTGAAAGATAAAAGCATTACAATGGTCTGAATTCTTATTTTGATGTATATTTACAAGTACTCGATATGTCTTTTGATGTACATATACTTTGTATTTATTATCAGAAAACCAAAGATAAATAACATATAATGTGCAGATATGAACGTAAAAACCACTGAGGTTCATAATTTTCCAATCGGACCAGTAGTTCCTGAGATAAGAGTGGGAGCCGAGCATAGCATGATTGGGCCAAGCTCGCACCGGTGTAACTACCACCACCCAGCAGAAAACCGGCGTGTGTTTCGTATGGTGAGTGGGTGTCCGGAGGCCTGTATTCCCTCCCCATTCCTCTCCTGTCCTGTTCTAGTCCTCTCCCAACTTCCTTTCATTAATCCTCTTCTCTTATCCTCTCCCCTTCCTTCAAGCTGGCAAGGCATCTGCGACAGTTTACTGTTGTGGATGTTCATGGGCTGCGGTCAGTCACTTACCATCAGGTGAACCGCATGCTCCGCTTGCCTGCTGTTATATAAAAATAAAGATAAGCTCGTTTAAACAAACAAACTTTATAGCTTTACAATTTTAGTAAATTTAGTTAAACAAATACTAAATACATTATTATTTATTTGTCAATACATACTGAGGTATTGATAGCGATGGTAGTTTGTGCACGCGGTGAATACATACGCGAGCGGTGCTCAGCAATGCATATCTATTGTTGAGTGTAATGCTAGGTAGCGGCCTAGTTCATGGGTACAGTGGGACAGATAATATTATCTATTTTTTTTATTTATAAAATTTAGCTATAGGAGCAAAGGCATGTTGAAGTGTATTCGAGGAACGAAGTATGGAGTTTGGCTTTGCGCGGCCAGAAACGATTTTGTTTAAATAAATAATTATATGTAATAAAGACCCTCTAGGTCTATGGAAATTTTGTCGAATGTAAAATATAGAACTAGTCTATGCAAATTATAGAACTAGATAGAACTAGTCAGTTAACAAAAAAACACAACTAGTCATAACGACTATTAGCAAAGTGAGGGTAGATGGGTCGTGACGTCAATAAGACGTTCGAGCACCAACACCCAGATACTGAGCGAACCTACTTTTCTGTAGGACTTTGATGACAGCTAACACTAACAAGTGTCGTTTGCATAAAAAAATGGCACACAGACCTTGTTAAAATGCTTGAGATACGCGCAAACATAAAAAATGCGGTTGAATTGAGTACCTCCTCCTTTTTTTGAAAGTCGGTTAAAAACATGAAATCACAAAATGATGCCGATTTAAATTCGAGTTGTAATTCATGTTAAATGTAATTTTTATTTCTTAACTTTTCTACACGACTGTACACAGAGGTACAAACAGATTATGACGGATTTCGTAAAATAAATATAATCGCGTGGACATCCATTGTTACTAACCCTTTATACCGACACAATGTATATAAATATGTGATATAAACTATTAAATCTATTGTCGGTCGGTATTTTTGTCAGAGGTATAGGGGCGTCACCTTATTGTTATGATGTTTTATCTGAATATTAATAATGCATCTCACTAATATTAAAAATATGAAGGTTTGGTTATTTTTATGTTAAAGTGGGCAAGTGAAGCATGGGGCTCATCTCATGTGACTGTTCGCAATCCATGAGGCCATGATTTAGCCGTGTGGCGACGGGTTAGAATACATGTGTCGCCACCTCTTTTCTACCCACGGGTGTCGGAAGAGATGATAGAAGATAATTCTGCTGCATAAAATCTGAAGCAATAAAAGAGTGGGAGCCGAGCATTGCACGATTGGGCCAAGCTCGCACCGGTGTAATTACCACCCCTCCAGCAGAAGACCGGCGTAAAGCAGTATTGCACTGTGTTTTGTACGTTAAGCGGGAGCCCGAAGGCCTGTATTACCATCCCATTCCTTTCCCATCCTGTTCTACTCCCTTTCCTAACTTCCTACAATGAATCCTTTCCTTATCTCTTCCCTTTCCTTCAAGCCGGCAAGGCAACTATCACACTCTGATGTTGTAGATGTTCATGGGCTGCGGTCAGTCACTTAACATCAGATGAACCGCATGCTCTACTTGGCTGCTGTAACATAAAAAAAAGGAATGCTTATCATAATATAATCTTGTGTTTGTTTTAACGCGAGTACTTTCCATATTAAATAAAATACTTTTTAAAGGATTTTAAACGCGGTTTATTATACATTATTATTTAACCCGACGTTTCGAGACTTACTTACCAAAAGACTAGAGGACACTGTAAGTCAATATTGCAAGAATCCGAGCCAATTTTCCAAATACCATCTTCGGGGAAATAAGTGACACACAATTTTTGAAACAGTCATGAAGACAACTGTCATCTCAGTCTCCCGAGACCACGCTCGCTGTAAAGTGCTCGAAACGTCGGGTTAACTAATAATGTAAAATATAATAAACCGCGTTTAAAATCCTTTAAAAAGTATTTTATTTAAATGCTTATCATTTCATCCGATAACGAAGAACAAAACATACAATACAATACAATACAATATACTTTATTTAGCATCACAATTATAAAACATAGGACACTTGAGGTATATAACAAAACATTGTTTTACGTGTCTTCATTTTGACCTTATATACAAACGCATAATTAAAACCGAGCATCAAACAAATTCGCGGCCGGAATCACACATCAAATCGAAAATCGCGGCTCCATTAAATGTCAGAAACATGCGTATATCCCATTGTTTCTTGTCGAGTACAATTCGTTTATATTGAATTTCGGCAAAAAGCGACCTTCCAGAGGTTTGTTCTGCTTGGACCTTTGCGCGGTGAATTTATACGAAATACCTTTTACTCCGTTATTAACTAGCACGCGTAATTTTTGGCTCTATAGATCAATTAAAAGCTAATTTAGGTAAAAAGGCCTATCTATATGCGAAATTTCATAAAAATCGTTCAGTAGTTATGGCGCAATTAAATTTTCTCATTTATAATATTAGAAGATTTATATGAATAAAGTTCTCCATTATATTAATCATTTCAGTTCATGTTTAAGGCTTCACTTGCATGTATTGTTTACTAGTTGTTCCCTGCGGTTTTGCATTCCTGATCATAATGATAATGACATATTTTTTTGTTTTATGGATAAGCGCGTTTAAACAATCAACATGTTCTATTAGAAACCATTTATTATCATACAATTATCAATATATAAGATTTATTCGTTTAAAATATGTTTGCATGCCTAAGTATCATGAATCATTAAAACGCCATATTTCTAAGAGTTGTTTTGTTTCATACAATCTTATAGAAAAAACACCGAGTCCGAACGAATAAATTCGGTAAAGATAATAAAGACATTAACCCGCTATTTTCTTGTGTTTGTTTTAACTTGAGTGCTTCCCATATTAAATAAATACTTTTTACATAATTATTAACCCGATCTAACACTTTACAGCGAGCGTGGTCACGGGTGACTAGTTTCAGTCAGTAATACTGTATAATAAACCGCGTTTAAAATCCTTTAAAAAGTACTTTATTTGACACTACCCGCGCCCCGCGGTTACACTTGCATAACTTCTGATCCCGTGGCGACTCCGAGATAAAAAGTAGCCTATATGTTATTCTGAACACTTATCTATATGTATACCAAGTTTGATCATAATCGATTCAGTACTTTTCCCGTGAAAGAGTAACAAACATACATCACAGACTTTCATCATCGGTTCAGTAGTTTTTGTCTGAAAGATTAACAATTATACGTACATGGTCACAAACTATTACATTTATATTAGTATTAAACTGATTTGACAAGCGAGACCCAAAGAGAACGCAGCAGCTTCGTTTCGGCAACATTGAAGTAACAAAAAAGACATTTCTATATCAAAAGATCCATCAAAAGTAAATTAATGTGGCCATACAGGAGCGGAAAGGTTTTCGACTTTTTATCTTCGGATACTCAGTATTGTCATGTATTGTTTCGCAATCAGTGTTGGGGCTTTTACACCTTTTTGGGTTTTATTGAACAAGTACTAAATACTTTTGAGACTACTGATGCTTTGACAACATCCGCACAGTATGTTACCCTAAATATTTTTTAATTTTTTATGTGTATTTATTTTGTCCTAATGTCTGTGTTACGGTGTGGTGTTTTGTCAATAAATGTATTTTTATTTTTATAAATAACTTTGGTAAAATCGTGTCGTATAGAAATGGGAAATGTATGGAATGACATGTTGCTAAAAATCGTAATGTCAAGTATCGTATTTTCTTGTTTGTTTTAAATAAAATAGAAATAGAAATGATTTATTCAAAGAAAAACAGTCACAAGTTTCATAAACAATTAACACTTTTTCTACACTTCGGCGGACATTTACTCATAACTTATTTAAAATATATTACACTATACTATAATTATATATACTACTTTTATTATTTTTTTATTTTTATTTATTTTTTTTTATTTTATTTTGGCCATACAGAAGCGCAAAGGATTTCGACTTTTTATCTTCGGATACTCAGTATTGCCATGTATTGTTTCGCAATCAGTGTTGGGGCTTTTACACCTTTTTGGGTTTTATTGAACAAGTACTAAATAACTTTGGTAAAATCGTGTCGTATAGAAATGGGAAAATGTCTGGAATGACATGGTGCTAAAACTTAAAAGGTGTAATGTCAAGTATCGTAATTTCTTGTTTGTTTTAGCGCGAGTACTTTCCATATTAAATCAAATTTTTAAGGGTTTTTAAACGCGGTTTATTTTAAATTATAATGTATGATAAACCGCTTTTCTAAAAACATATATCGTTTCTATCTATCATCATATTTTTACTTTTCCAAACAAACGTTATTCACGATCGGTTTCGAATTAAAATACATTTAAAAATCCTTATTTCTTTATCCTTAAAAAGTATTTTATCTTAGTCTATTGTTTAGAGAACCATCGGCAACAAAGAAACGTTAAGGCACCATTTCTTTCTGTTTCCAGGTCGATTTTTCGTTTAAATAATGTTGGTTGTATTATCGAAAAAAAGAACTTTGCACTAACGGAGATTTATTAGTTTATTCATAATATAAAGCTAAATATTTTGTTTGTTAGTTCGCGTTTATCTCAGGAACTACTGGTCCGATTTGAAAAATCGTTATAATTATATTCATAGAAGAAGGTATAGGCTATATAACAATCGAGTTACTCATAAACATAGGAACTAATAAAATTTACTAGCTTATTGCTGAGTGGACACCCCGAAAAATACACTGCCGTACAACTTTTTTCATGGTTTTTCTTTTTTCCCCTTATTGCCTTGTTTTTTATTTTTTTTACTTTTTTAGACTTTTTCATTATTATTTTTAGTGTACCTAAGTATTTTTGAAATAATAGTTTTTTTTTTCTTTCTTATATCATACATATTTTTATTTAAGTACTTTAAGTTATTTCTTTTGTATTGTCACGGTGTGTGTTTTAAGTTAAATAAATTATTTTTGTCTCTGTCTTTCTATAGACAAAAAAAGCTTCATAAGGCCGTGCATACATAATCGAATGTTTTTGATAAAAACAAGCAGACTATAAAGCCGGTTCACAAAGAGACAGCGGGGCGCCGGCTTATCGACAGCTAATGTTCGCAGCGGGGGACGTGTGAACTACGGCTAATGCAACCATTTTTAAAACCCGCTTAGAGCTTCTGTTTGGACCATACTAAATAGATACGGAGGTCAATCTCGTGTGTATTGCACTTTTCATGCCTATGTACAGGGACCCTGTAAGGCAATTCTATAATTTTCTACTCTGCATGCACTACTTACTTATATTAAGCAACTTTTCCTAATCTTTTTCGGTTGTCTGGAAGAGATCGCTGTAAGTGATAAGACCAATTGTACTCACATCTATAGCTATATCTTTTCTTGTAGTATCCTATCTTTTTGTGCAATTTTCATTCATTCGTCCCAAGTCTGCTAATTTAGACATGCCATAATCTCGTCTTTAATTGGATTGTCTCATAATTTTACAGATTAACACCCGTATTCTAAGAAGTTACCTTAATTTTCTTACTCCCACTCAGGTTACGTCAAATATGACATATTATGACTCTTCTTCTTTTGATTTGGCTCTCCTGTTATAGATGGAATGTGCCAACGTCAGGTTTTTGGTCAGAGCGACATATTATGGCAAATTTCAATCTATATTTCATTATTGAAGTAGCATAAAAATATTATATTTTGATAAATAGATCGAAGTAACGGATGGAGGTGTTAAATTTTCTTCTCCAAAATTTTCTTAACGTGAGTGTAGTGCGCTAGTAGGGCTTTTTTTAGGCTGGAGTAAGTAGGGCTCTTTCCGACGCAGAATGTAAATTTTCGTTGACAGAGGTTGAGTGAAGTCGAGTATGCTTATATGCTATAGTACAAGCTATGCTTATTTTGGGACTAGATGGCGTAGAGTTAAATGTCCCTGAATATTTATTTATAGGCTCTAAATTTTTTTTATTTTTTTTTACACTTTTCAACACAACAACCTAAACAATTTTAAAATCAAAACCTTAATGAAGGATTTTAATGATACTTAGCTTAGTTGACAGAAAATCATTTTCAAATCTAACCTTTTAAGAACTTATTTTTAATATTCATCAAATTATTGGTTACGGAACTATTATTAGTGTAAAATCGCATCAGTTCATCCCTTGTATCACCGTTGGTCTTTTTGTACAGTATAATGCAGTGGCACTAATGTATTATGGGCCACTGTGGAAAGGTGTATCCTGGTAATCCGTGTGTATTCGTGTGTTTTTATTAAGAAAAAAAACATGGTGTTTGCAAAGAAATAGGTTACTATTTCTTTATGTGTTAACATAACCTCCTTTCTGTCGGTAAATTTGAATAGATAATAAAGCCATCTCTTCCAGGCAATGATAATATTAAACAAACAATAACTATAACATTGTACGTAGTGTGGAGTTAAAAATAAAAAAGACTAAATAATATATAAATATTATATAGCTCATAAATATATTATTATAGACACAGATAAAAATAATATTTAATTGAATTCGTTAAAAATATAAATCTAGTTTACAACTAACCTTACTTAAAATTAACAAAATGGTTTTTGCTTTTTTAAACGTCGTTATTGTCACTTCTGTTTAATTAGCTATTATTTGTGTATCTTGTTACTGGCGTATTTACATTGATAAATATCAATTACTGTTTACATATCTTCTATAAATAAAATAAAATAAAAATATTTTTTTCCATATTTTTAGGGACTTTTAAATTAACATTAAATTAATTGGCCATAATGCCAACCCCATCGTACCTACCCTAATTCACTTAATTACACTTATATACTTATAACACAAACTTATTCAATTGCTATAATTCTAACTTACTAATGAATTTAAAATAAATAAAACAGTTTCCATGAGATAGAAATACAATTGAAATATATTCGCTCTTTTTAGCTCTATTTTTTAAGTTAGTTACTTTCGCATAAAATACTCAAGTATCACGTTCTATTTATTATTTTCGATAAGATTTTGCATAAAAACACAATGTCACACCTTACTTCCGTATTTTTGTCATTCAGGGTATTTGATGGGCGTGTCCCATAAAAAGTTTATAAAAAGCTTTTGTTAATGGATCTTATGGAATATGAATGGTAACGGTGGTTTAGAAAATACCCCATGTCTTTTATGGGGACATAAGGGAGATATGTTCTTTAAGCCCCCCTTTTCTTAAATCTCCTTGTAAACATACGGCCGTTTTCAATATTCTATCTGTCCCTTGTTTTGCTTACTAAAGTCAGGCAAATCTATCTATTTGCACTTTGATTTCAATATGCTGTCGACGGATAGCTTTTGTTATGACTTGACAAACAAATGTCATTTAATCTGAGATTACAATCTTTCCATAATCTTTGATACATTATTGAAAACGGCGGTTAGAGGATGTATTCTACCTACTAAAATTATAACGTTAAATCTTGGATGTTAATGTGTAAATGAAATGTCAATTGTCAAAATCCGATCAATATTGCAAGATCATTTGATCAAGAAATTTTAATGGATTTTTGCATATATGTATGCGAAAATCTGTTCTGTATCATACATATAATCAAACTACTAATAAGCAAGTCTACTAGATTTTAAAAAGTGATGCCTTTTAGACTCCGAATCTAAGGCAAGCGAAGCGGGAAGATATATTTGATTATATGAAGATAGTATTTTATATCTGATTGAGATTTGCTTATATATTTAAAAAACTAGCCGCGCCCCGCGGTTTCACCCGCGTAACGTCTGATCCCGTGGCAACTCCGGGATTAAAAGTAGCCTGTATGTTATTCTGAACCCTTACCTGTATGTATACCAAGTTTCATCATAATCGGTGCAGTAGTTTTTGCGTGAAAGAGTAACAAACATCCATACATCCATACATCCATACATCCATACTTACAAACTTTCGCCTTTATAATAGTAGTTTATAAATTAAAAAATAAAATTGTTAAATTTTAAGAAACTTTTTATAATTTAAGCTATAATTCACATATCAATTAATTTTGTAATAAATAAAAAAGTATACAATAGTATTCCCGAATCAATAAAATCTTTACCTCACAATAAATTCACAGTCTCTAAATTCATTTCTAGTTGATAAATGTTAGTACTGTGTTGATGATTTTATTGTGGATCCGAAAATGATATTGCAACGGTAAATTTAATTTTAATATTTATATACCTAATGTAAGAAGTGCATGGAACTAAATTTACTATATTACTGTATTACTACAAATAAATATTTCATTTCAAATAATTGCGTCAATGTACAGACAAAATTTTATAGAAATGACACACATTGACATTAATGCCCAAATTCTAGCAGCGGCTATTTGGCTATAAACAATATCATAGACAAAAAATATTTTATTTATTATTAAATACTCTATAGTAACCCGTCTTTTCGCTGGCCACTCCATTTGTATACCCCAGGTAACAAGAATCTTTTTGCAAACGCCCAGGAAGTATAGAATCGTATTACATTTGTTGGGTCTGTATTATATGGTATTATAATCTTGAGTTTTTGTGTTTGTATGTAGGGATATCCGAAAATGCGATCAGATATTTCGATATTGAATGTTTTTGTGTTGTAAGAATGTAAATGTAATATACGTGTTAATGACCTTGTGGATAGAAAAATAAAATAAATAAAAATAGCTTTATTTGATTCCTTACACTAAAAGACAGATATGAGAAAAAATACAATTGTGGGATACATGTTGTCCTTTTAAAACTTAAACTTATTAGTTATAAATATGGTTAGTATTGTTAGATATTTACTTAAATTTAAGATTAGTGTGTTAATAAAATTTAATTACTAGTGTAAGGACCTTGTGGATGGAATTTATTTTATTTTAGTTAATTTACACTTGTTTAATATTTTAATGTACAAACAAACAGCTAAAAATGAAATTTTTACTATTAGTAGGATAGTAACGTGACGCGTTAGCAAAAATTACTATAAAAAGTCATCACTTCATTTAGTATATTTTCTTTCTTTCATTCAATAGAATTATGTATAGTGTATGTTTCTTTTAATAAATAAATAAAAGAATTCATTCTTTCTCTCTCTCTTTCTTCCTTTTATGAAAAGACCTAACAGGACAAAGTAATAATTATTGATAACGAACTTAGTTTCCCCTTCTCTTCTTTTACTATTTTATCATTTAATATAAATATGTAATATCAAATAAAGTATATTAATCACTTACAACTTTTCATAATAGTCCATGCCACAACATTTAAGAAGGGGTAAGTTACAATACCATAGACAACTGAACAGACGGTTTACTTTATGAAAATTACAATAACTGATAATATTTATAATACATTTTGTTTGGCGTTAGTTTACTTTACAATACTGACATTTACAATAACTGATAATAGTTATAATAATTTCTGTTCAAAGATACCTTACGCATTTAATTCTTAAAACATTTAAGACCATAATAATATATAATTAATAATTAAAGATGGCATCACTATATTATACTGTCATGACATTGACATTTCATTTACTGTAAACAAATATTACTAACGCTCTTCTCTACTGGTTATTTTCTCCTGACATTCCTCGGCCTACAAGGCCTTTTAAGTGTCTTCCATCTTTATCCCTTCCCGTTTTGTTTTCTATCAAATTTCCTTTCACTCTAACAACCTGAAATACTAAATTTTTATTATTTCATAATATATGTGCATTCTGTTTTACCAGAAATATTTGGATGTTTCGTTGTTCTTACTTCAGGAAAGTTACACTATTATAAAAGAGTATCTAATCTGTGGTTTTTTCCTCAGTGAGGAACATCTGATTCATCCACTAGTTGTTGTAAAATGAAATGAAATGAAAATATACTTTATTGTACCAACTACTAGAAATAAAAGTATTACAACATAAATTTAGAATTTAAGCACAATAGACGACCTTGTGGCTATAGAGCCATCTCTTCCAGGTAACCTTATAACATTATAGGAAAAAATAACATGTTAAAAGAAACTTATGAAAAATGTAGGTCGTGTAAATTATTTTAGAAAAACTCGCAATATTTATACACTAGAACAAACGAGGTAAATGAATAAAAATACAATTATAAAGACCAGTAAAATTGGAATACTTCAGCCTACTTGATACAGGCAAAATCCATCTCCTGTGGGAAGGTTCATGGTCCAGGTGTGTCCATTAATTTACAGAGAAGAAGAAATAGTACTAACAGTACACATTCTCTTAGTTTTTAACTTATAAAAAGACAGCTAATTGGTAGGCAAAATATATCTCCTGTGCGAAGGGAGGCATTAATTTATAGAGAAGAAGAAATATTACTAACAGTACACATTCTCTTATTTCTTAACTTATAAAAATAACAGCTAATTGGTACAGATGTTAAATGAAATTATTCGTTTGATCCCCACACCTTCTCATCCCTTTCATAATCGCTTTATTCAACATAGCACGCGCCAAAACGAAAATCTGAAATCATTATTTGTAACCCAATACCATAAAATTAAGTGGGCTTACAAAACGTACGCCAGAATACGACACTAAAATTGGCAGCCATATTGTTTTGGCTAACGTAATTGCCGCGCATTTTGAATTTCGAATTTTGGAATTGTTTACTTTTTAAATGAGCATGTTTAGGTGTTGACGTCTTATACATTGAGTTAAATGATGATAAATAGACAATTAGAAAATTTTTAATAGAATTGTCAAATTATATAAAAAGAAGTTGATTTACTTATTTAATTAGTTTTCACGGTGTCAGTATCAACAAACACACTATTTTATTTGATATTAATTTGGTAGATAGTATTATATTCCTTTGTTGGTTGATTTTTTGGTGAAGTTTCGATCTGAAACCTAAGGTTTTGTAGAATAAAGTATTGAAAGATATTTATGTTTATTGGTTTAAATAATTATCTTGTAATGTCAATACTTAAATGTTAAAATGAAGCCATAAAACATCATCTAAAATATTATATCTTCCTCTTATATTACCACTAAAATCACTTACATAAAATACACAAAATAAATTTTAATTATCATATTGCTTAAAAAATAAAAAGACATTCGAATGTCACATTGACAAAACAAACGTAAGTAATGAACGAGCTTTTTAATCTGTAGATCATGGGAATTGCCACGAGCGAAAAAATATGTTTTGAATTTAGAACACGCGCCAATCCGGGTTGCAAGTGCATCACGCTGTGTTTGATTGGTAAATTACAATCATTTTCGACCCTGGCAACCCTCCCGTGGTTCTACAAATAAGCTAATTTAACAATAAGCTTGTTTGGGTTTTTATTCATATTAAATTAAGTCTTTGTAGGCTTACGAGAGGGAATATTTGCTAAAATATATTTTTTTGAATAATAAAATAATAATTCCTTTGAATTATCCATACATGACTTTTTGCTTCTATCTACACTACTATCATAACGAGAAAAACTTTGTTTGTTTGTTTGGTTATAATGAATAGGCTCAAAAATTAATAGACCGATTTTAAAAACTGTTTCACCATTCGATAACTACGTTATCCACGAGTAAAATTGACTATATTTTATATGCTGTATGTATAAAATTATGCTACGGGAGCGAAGCCGCGCCGATCAGCTAGTCATTGTCAATATTAAGATTAAAAAATCACTAATTTAAAAATAAATACTCAATCTAGATTAGCCCAATTTGAGTACTAAGATAGGCACTACGAAAATATTAAGTCTTAAATAAATAAATTCGTTGAATCCGATTCCGGATAAACAAGGAGTTTAACGAATTAATAAATAATACACTCCAAATTAATAAGAATAATAATAATCAGGGAAATTTAATCGAAATGAAAATCATCTGTCAAATAAATCAGACTGTATACAATTTCGCCCTAGCCTCATTTGATTTAAAAAAAAGAATGTGTTCTTTTTTCAAAAGTGAAGATTCCTTAGGCCCATACCTCACGGTAACGTCATAGTAAGTATGGGGTTACTAACTCCTAGTGCTTAATTTTAGGCCATGAGCTGAGGTATAAAATTTATTGTGACGTAAATATCAACCAGAGTTTTGAAAGAGGTGTAAAGATTGGATGCGGTAGTTTTCTGAATTTATATTTTTTGTATGTTTATGTGCAAGATTATTTGTAACTCTTTCTTATAAATTAAATATTGAAGGTACACTAAAATATAACTATACCTATTTCTTCAAAATCTTTAACTAAAGCTAAGTGAATTATTCTATATAGTCACAATATTAAAATTGAACTATTCTTACCCTCATATACACATGCCACATTAGTATTTATTTTTCTTTAATTGTAATAATAGTTGCTCAATATTTAAAATGAAATTGTTAAAACTGTTTCTGTATTTACTATTTTTTTTTAAATTGTTGTGTTTATCTTTAATTTCAAAGTATAAATAATGATAAAAATAGAAAGGCGAAGATTCCTGAAAATCCGTTTATACTATCTCAGGAACCTGGGCGACATAATTTTCGTAAAAACGCTCCCGTAGCATAATATTAAATATATGGCCTATGTTACTCGTGGATAATGTAAATAATTCTTCTTTCCTTTCTCCTCTTTACAACATTAGTGTAGATAAAATTCATAACTTTAAAACCCAACAATATTATTTTATTTTTTTGAGAAAAATCCTTGAGACTTCAGCATTTTAAATTTGTCATAGTTCAACTTGGGCCGTGAATGCCTACTTTAAAAATTCACCTGTATACTAAATGTAGTAGCATTGAAATTAGTGTAAAAAATGTGCCACTTCCACACGTTCGCAATCCACCTCTGTGCATCCTGTCCAGGCCCTTATTTATTTTAAATTCAGAATTTTAAAATCCCACAATTTTTCTTCTGCAAAATCCTTGAGACTTCATCATTTTATCATTTTCTAATATTCGTCATAGTTGATCTTCGGCTGTGTAAATTAAATCAAATAGTATACTAAATGTAGTATTGAAATTAGTGTAAAAAATCTGCCACCTCCACACGCTCGCAATCCACCTCCGTGCATCCTGTCCAGGCACGCTTTGAGGTCGCCGCGCAAGTCTCAGTATTTCTCTGGTTTTTTACTCTAAAATAATTCTTTCTTACGTCGCTGCGACAGGCATGCTGGCCTTTAGGGGTCCGCGAGAGTGTGAAGTAACCATAAGCGAAATTATTATTATTTTATTCATTCAATAATGAAAGTTGTGGCTTTAATGCCACAAATATCCTGAGTGGTATTCCTTTTTGACACACACTGCAACATTCATTTATATAAATTTAAGTGTTTTATGTATCCATTTGTTTGTAAATGTGTTGATTTTCTGTGTACTTGTAATTGTGTGTGTCATAATAAATGTTTTTCTTTCTTTCTTTAATTCTGTTTTACAAAAATAGTGACATCGTTTGTTAAGACATCAACGATTGTTGTTGACGTTTTTTGGTCTAGTCTCTTTATTTATTAATTAATTCTTTATTGCGTTTTATTGCACTGAAATTTATAAAGGAGCTTAAAAATAGGGACAGTTTATTTTCACAACAGGCGGTCTTATCGCTAAGGAAGCTTTTTCTTCCAGATAACCTAGTGCTAAAATGAAAAGGTAAAAAGGAGAGGATTACAGGTTGATAGTCGATCTTAATCATGTAGATGATTTATAGATTTTTAACTATATTAAATTAAAATTTCATTGTAAACACCATCCCTTTCAGGCTACTTTTGCTGATTAAAAAAATTGGAAAAAACTGCTGAACCCGTGGAAAAAATAATAACATCGTATACTATAATGCATTTATTTTAACTTCAGCTTTTATACAAGTTTTTTATTAACTTGACGTCCAATAGAAAAGTATTTCTAACGACTATAACTTATAAGTAACTTATCTATAAATACAATACAAATCGTAAAATATTTATTTTTTAAAAAGCATTAAAACGTTTTTTTTTGAATACAGATACAAAATTATTACAATGTTTTTTTTTCTTACAAGTGACCGAAATCCATAATTTTATAATGGTAACATTGTTTTCATTTTTCCACCATTTGTCACACATAGGGTTACCAACTTTTTTTACAAGAAATAAAGTATATTTAGGTCTAAGAAGGAAAATAAACAGTATTTTACGAAAATGAACAGTATTTTATTTTATTACTAGCGTGTGCGTAGCGTGTGCGTGGGCTACTAATTTCTGTAATTTTTAGAAGCGCACGACAAAAGTTTAGAAATATTACGGTCGC
Source organism: Phoebis sennae (assembly GCA_001586405.1). NCBI lineage: Eukaryota > Metazoa > Arthropoda > Insecta > Lepidoptera > Pieridae > Phoebis > Phoebis sennae. The sequence continues at coordinate 257,115 of LQNK01001813.1, read as the reverse complement.
AGGATCGCTCATATATGCGCATGTCTATAGTGTTTTTTATAATTTTCTATGGAAATAAGTTTCACCAAAATCTCACAGTTCTTCCAAATACAGAAAATTGTAGCACACGCGAGCAAAGCCGCGGGCGGAGAGTTAGTTATTTTTGAAGGTTTTTGAGAATTTATTGAGTGTTTTACCGTATCTATACGTTAAGAGTACAAAAAGACATGACCACAAGTCAACCAAAATCTCACATTGTCACGTGATATGACATTTTCACGACTTTAGAAGCATATATCTCTAAAAATATTTAATTTAGCAAAAAACGCATTTAGAAACTTGTATTTCATTTTTAAAGACCTATCTAATGACATCAAATTTAATGATGTATTCACGAATTTATTTTTTTACCCTCCGTTTACATGTATGGAAAGCCACCCCTAAAATTATTTTTTTCAAATAAAATGTAGCCTATAATTTGCACCTAATATTGATCTATCAGCATGTGAAATTTTATCAAAAACTGTCCAGTGGTTATTACGTGATTGACGCACATACAAACAGATAAACAGACAAATAGACAAACAGACAAACAGACAAACAGATAAACAGACAAACAGACAAACAGAAAAAAAATTCTAACCATGGTTTTGGTATCTATAGAACATACATGTTGCATACCAATTACTCTTTTTAAAAATATTCAATGTACAGAAATGGTTCGGTTACTGTTTTATTATATGTATAGATTATATTGATTCGTTCTGAGAGGCTATATTGTGACGGCGCTGCGTTGTTCGACATGTTGATGCTGAAAACAGTATTTCGTATACTTTATTTTTGTTTAACAGTAAAAAGTATAATATAGTGAAAAACAGTATAATACTGTTTTTAACAGTATGGTTGGGAACTCTAGTCACACATGTAAGCATAGTACAAAGAAATACATAAAATTTTGGGATTATTATTAGATTTGTTTCTTATTACTTTATAAGTTACGATGGGGTTGATCCCAAAGGATAAAAATTAAAAACCACTTTAAAAAATAAAGATTTAAAAAAAACTTGGGATCATTTGTCACTAGAATATACACACATACCTATAACTAGTTTAGATAGATAGATAAGAAATTTATTCAAAATTAGCTGATGTTATATATATAGCCTATGAAATATAGCTTATGTTACTCGTGGATAATGTAGCTTTCGAATGGTGAAAGGATTTTTAAAATCGTTCCAGTAGTTTTTGAGCCTATGCATTATAAACAAAGTTTTCCTCTATATAATATTAGTGTAGATTTTTTACTAAATAAAATGCGAATTAAATCGTATAAAACAGCAGGAATGTCAAACACATTTCACGTATATTGGGCTATGGAGCAGATGCGATTCACATCTGTTGATCGACTTCTTTGGGCTTAAAATAACCAAAATAAGATTTTAAATACCATTTCTACCATTTTCCTTTTTTGGGGTCATCACATCTTTCTTTTTCTCTCGTTTTTTAATGTCTGTCAAGCTGCTTCCATTTTGTAAAACTGACTTATAGATTTTTTTATTTGGAGAAAAAAAATGGTAAATATATGTGTTTAGAAATATCCGTACCCAATGATATAATATAACTATAGATATGTTACTAGCACGCTAATTTTGAAATTTCAAACGGATACATGTATATCCACACTCCCTTGGTTACGTAACGATTGTTGACAGAACTTTACACAGCAACGGTAGCTTCGTTAAAACTGAAAGCTATATAATGCCTTCGTGTGTATTTAAAAAATAGACGAACTATAAGGAAAATAATAATAACATAACATCATAAAGATATTAAATAGATTTTTGTATCTAAAGAACTTTTAAACAACGCTTTAACTACTTTCGAATAGCATCAATTATTTCTAGTCCATTAGAAATTATGTCAAAAAAGACGCAGTTACTGTTCTTTTATAACTCGAAACAAGAATTACAGAACATAACAAACTCTCTACTCTATCCGTTCATAAGTTTCATTTCTACTAACATAGTGACTTTATAGTATTATATTATCTGTGGTGACTTGGCACATCATCATTTTCATACAGTACATACTATTATAATGTCTATAAATTAGTTCATCAAACTAAGACAAGTACAAGTTTTGAAGCGACAATTTTTACACATATCAATTTAAAAATATTTAGCATAGCCATCGAATTAATGTGGCTATTTAATTAAAAGGGAATAAAGTAAAATATCTTAGTGGAGCAGATGTCGAAATTCGTTTTTTCCTTTGTGTAGTATAAGGGTTCGTTATATTTTTTAAAGGGTTCCGTGGGCGGATACTTCCTGAGTTCTTTGTACGGGGTTCGAATCATTTTTTCATTTTTTTATTAAAATGTGACACTTTAGGCGAGTAGGCGTGTTTAGCATATGGCTTTATTTGCTGATTGAAATTTAAGTCGATAACGGAACTTAGTTTTTTATGTTTCGATATTTTATTATTGATTGCGAAGATCAAGCGAAAAAATAATACTTACTAATAATTTTTAATGTCTCAACATTTATAAGTTTTTTAAAACAATTTTACTATCGATAAGACTGAGTGACAAAATTATACTAGATTTTGGCTTTTAAAATATTTTTTTTTGCTAAACATAGGAGCTATAAAGGTATACCTTTACAAAGAAGTAAAAAATAAATTATAATTTTCTACTCACGTTTACGTGATTGATGATTTTTTTGTGAAAATAACAATCACATTACAATAAACATAACATTTATTGTAATTCGGTTACGCAATTTTGTAACTACTGTTAATACATTAAAAACTTTGCATAAGTGTGAATACACCCTTACAATCTACAAGTGACACACAAGTATGCTACAGACAAACAACAACACATCAATCCTAATAAAAAGTACTACAATATAAATAACCCTTAGTACATTTCGTTAATGACATTTTTATTCAGGGTAAAGAGAATTTATTCAGTATAGTACATGGTATACCTACTGTTCGTAATATTTGACCCGATTGGCGCAGTGGATCCAGCAATGGTCTATTGCGCCGGAGGGTGTGGGTTCGATCCCCACGAGTAGAAAATTAAGATGTGTGAATTGTAATTTTCTATTGTCTGGGTGTTCATTTATCTATAGAATGTATGAAATTACAAAAAAGTATGTTTAAGTATGTCTATCAGTTATCTAGTTTTAACAGTACAAGCTTTGCTTAGTTAGGGAATAGATGGCGTTGTGTTAAATGTCTAGGAATATTTTAATATTCTAATTATTAAGTGCATTAGACTTTATCGTTACAAGTGCTTGTAATGTTGTGTTGCAACAAATTTGGATTGTCACATGTTAATTATCCATTTTTTTATGTAACAGCAGGCAAGCGGAGCATGCGGTTCACCTGATGTTAAGTGACTGAGCGCAGCCCATGAACATCTACAAGAGCAGAGTGTTGAGATGCCTTGCCGGCTTGAAGGAAGGGGAGTTCAATATAAAAGATAGCTGCGTATTTGTATTCAATCCGTTGTAAGAAAGCTAGCTTTTTTATGAGCCGCCTTTGCATCCTCAACAAGCATAGTAAGCTGTCTCTTAAATCAAATCAAATCAAATTTATTTATTGCTAAAACATGGTAGTATTGTTGTTGCAGTTTTATACAGTCCAGTCATTTTCTACCGTATAGGTGTGCAATATTATATACTATGAGAAGCATTTCAATAATATTCATACAATACAAACAGTTTATTTAAATGTAGTCAATAGTGATTTAGCTTTGGTTGTCAATAATTATTTACATGTCATTTTTATTATTAAAATTTATCATTTAAGAAGTCTCGTACGGCATAATTAGAAATAAATTGACGCTGTACAAAGCTTGCCTTGACCCCATCCTAACGCAAATTTAGCAATCACTCATTTCCATTTCGCCTAGAATCACACACGTCAGGTGCTCCAGAATCATTCCATGTGGATCGCTACTGGAGCACCTTGGTATTTCCGCCGGCTAGACCTCCACCGAGACCTAGAACCCAACAACAGCCCAATGGATGAAGCAAGCGTCTGAGCGGTACTTCGACGACGTCGAAGGCTGATAAAAACCATCTCAATCCCTTAGTGTCTAAAACCATCTGCTATTACATAAATCCCACTGGTAGACCGCGACAAAGGCATGTCCTAGATGACTCGATAATATAGAAGCCCTTCGGGCAAACTGTGAAAATCAATTTGCAAAAAATTAATTAGAGTCGCGTCTTGGTGCACGAGCTTTTTATTGGTTGCATGACATATCCGCATTTTGGAAACAGTCATATGCCTAGCTGTGATTTCTGATCAACTGATCAGTTATTGACCAGTTGTGCAGAATCGATAAATTTCTATTATGAACGACAACAGTACATAGCCAACAAATAGAAACTAAAACTATTATATCAAAAATACTTGATGAACTTTTTTCGCGTATTCAAAATATTGTATGCTTGATAAAGCTCATCTTTTTCTTCTGTTGTTCCTGGCCCTCTTGTCTCAGGTCAAGTTCCTATAAACGACGGAACGTTATAGTACACATACGAATCGTCTTCATTAACGGTTCTAATCAACCAATCGGAACCAAGTTTTAGTAGTTATGTAAACGCCACATTTATTATAGAGTATAAGACTTACGCGGTACGCCTAGTAGGTTATTGTACTGTGAGTAAAAACCTTGTTTTATTTTTATAGGAACTGAGCATCAGACGAATTTCACACAGAACATCAGTGAATGATAATATATGGTCGGTATCTTTGGATACTTTGTGCTTTAGAGAAATCAAGGATGAAATAACGCTTAGAAAAGACGTTACTCGACAAACCTTTGTAACCAAAGACATACAGTTATTATTATTATACTATGTATTTCCCGAAGCAAAATCAATATTAAAGAGTTACATAAAATAATACCTAAGAGCTAATGTTTCCCTAGCTAGGTTGTCTGGCAACCTGTATTAAGAGAAACATTTTGCCTCCCAAAATGTTAAACAATAAATAAAGACAAAACAAACAATTAGACACCTTACAGAACACCAACGAAGAATACTTAAAGAATTTCAAATTATAATTAATAAAAAACGGTCAAATTGAGAACCTCTTCCCTTTTTTGAAAGTCGGTTAAAAATAAAAGATTTTAACAAACGTACATGTGTTTATATTTAACCCTCATTAATATGTAAAATATCTAATTTGACCGTCAATGTGTCATTTTTTCTACTGGCAACAATATAAAGTTTCGACCTTTATAGAACGGTTTATAATTGCAATAATAACTTCTACATAAGCTTTGGTGTGGTGAAATTTTTCACATTTAGTTATTTTTTAAACGTCCCGGTATGACATTGTAACAAAGTAATTTAACATTTTTTTGTCTGGTAACATTATTATACCTACTATTATACTACACTACTCTTCCTCGTGTTTTATTTTTCTTTCTATCTCTTATTTTATTTTATTGTCTGCACTACTCTATCCTTCAGTAATTTTATGCTTTTCGCTTTCGCTTGGTTGCCTGGAAGAAATTGCCTATAGCAATAAGGCCGCCTATTGCCTCCATTATTAGTTTTAAGTTATTTTCTTTGTATCTTTTACTTAATGTGTGTGCAATAAAGATATATTTCATTTCATATATTTCATATACCTAAAATATTAGGTATTCATTTATTTCATAACTATTGCCGCATAGCATAGTTGTACATATATGAATAGATAGTTAATACTGAGAAAAAAAATGGAATAATTTTCGAAATACAAAACGCGGAAACATAATCGTTAATTAAAATATTCGTTATTGAATTTTTTATTTACAAAAACTTCTGTCGTTTAATTATTAACTATAACCTTTGAAAGGTTTAATTGCGTTTAAATAACGACGGCTAAACAAATTCCTTTGGCGCTAGCAGGTACCCAGGTCCTCAGTCACGTATGTCATTTGACAAACTAAGCTAACCAGCTACACTGCGGTAAAAACAAAAATCCTTTTGCACCATGCCGCGGTGTAAAAAACACCCCACCATCTGCGGGACGTTTCAATAAGCGCACATTATAATTGGCTGCTGATCGACATTTTAATTACACTTTATTTTGCGCGGGACGTACCGCAATGGCGGACATCTTTTCTGTCAATGTCAATTTTTTTTTTAATCCGCCAAATGTGTAACCGGCCAGTCGTATTGGCTGTATAAACGTTTGACTAGAAAAATATATTTGCATTTAAAAATGGAACGTCTATTTATTGGTTCAAAAGCGACAAATATGGGACACTAATCGCATATCATCAGAGCATAATAGCAATTTAATGTGCTTGTAAAATATTTTTCGCAGGATGAATGGAAACTTCGTCCTGTTGTTAGCGAATAAATATTTATTTATAATTGTCGAGAAGCCATTTAAGACATTTATTTGCGCCAATTAAACACGCATTATTTCAGACAAAGGTGATTTCAGAATTCTTTCTTGTAATTTAAACAGATAATCAAATTATAGAATTGTTGTTTATTAAGTCTTCAGTTAATAATTTAGAACCTTTAGCACGAAACTTATCAGAGGTTATTTTAACTTTAATAAATATTATTTTCCTTTAATGTAATGAAAGTACGATATTAATTATTAAAAACTAAGTGTGTCCTGCGGTTTTATCCACGTATAACCCCCATTTTCATGGAATACTTTCGTGTTAATTAAAATTCGGAAAATTACACCTACTAAATCCAGAAAATTTTATCTTTTTTTTTACATTTTTCGTCAACATTATTTCTAATAGTAGAAAGAAAAAATAATAATTTTACCTGCTATGTCAAGGATTTTTTTTCTTTTTTTACATTTGTCGTCAATATTATTTCCATGAGAAAAATTTTCTTACTAATATAGTGGTTCTTTATGCATTTCCATATTGAAAATGCAAGTGTTAGTAAAAAAGCGATTCATCTAATTTAAATACGATTTACGACCGATGTAAAGCTGAGGACGCAACGCTGCTATTTTATCTCTACTAATATTATAAAGAAAGATTTGTTTGTTTGCTTTGAATAGGCTCCGAAACTACTGGACCAATTTGGATGAAATTCTTCCTTTCTTCAAGCATGCTAGACATTTGCTACATTTTGCTGTTGTAGGTTGTCATGGACTGCGGTCAGCTTGCCTGTTTTGATATAAAAAATGACTAATTTTCCAAACTTTCATCAAATATTTCATTGTCAAGTCATTTTTCCGTTATAAGAAGTCTACTTGAGTTAATTTCAAAGTATAATGTATTAGGTTAAGGCATGAACGCGTAACTACTATTCCCTACTAATATGATAAGTTACGAATTTATAATAATATGTAGTAGGGATATTGCGTTAGTTTCTTAATACTTCAAAAGTTACTTTTGAAGTATTAAGATATATTTTTTATGTTTTCTATTCTGACACAATACAGATTGTTTGTTGCACCGAAAGCGAGATACGAATTAAACTCACAAAGAGATTTAGTGTGGGAGACAAATGTGCCCAAATGTGGTTTGAAAATGTCACTTTTGTGTGGTGATTCTCACAGTTAGCCAGAAGGGCTTCTACTATTTAACGCGGACGTTACAGGTTAGGTTAGGTTAGATTCGGTTTTGAACAGCGCAGCGGGCGTCGCTGGTCGCAGTGGTGGGAAGCGACCTCTCCATGCCGGCCGTGGTGAAAGCCATGGTCGGTGACGAGAGGTCGTGGACCGCGGTACGATTCTTCTGCGAGGACGTGATGTCGCAGAAGGAGGCTGCGGAGAGGATTCGGGAGGATGACCCTCTCTCGGATCCTATCCGCAGGCGGAGGCGAGGGCGGAGAAGGAGGGCGTATGCCCAACAACTCCAGTCCTAGTGGGTTCCCTGGGGCGGCGTGAATGGGGATTCACACCGCTCCACCAAATAGGGCCTCTGCGGTGGTTGTTCCCATATGTTCCGGAAAGACCACGACGAGGAGGAGCGCAGGATGGACACATCTCCTTCCAACCTGCCCTCGCGGAGGGGCCGCGGCCGATACCGGGGGGTTCGCGGAAGAATGCTACGGCGTGCCCGTGAGCCCCCCACAAGGTGTATGAAGGAACATCGAGGGGTTTTAGTCGGTGCAAGCCCGACGTAACCCGGTCGTTTCCCCAGACGGCCGAGTATGCCAAGGCATTTCCCATCGTAAAAAAAAGGCTAGTTTCAGGGCGTCCCCCTTTGAAGGGGATCACGAACCTACGCTTGGGTTGTCGCAGGGAGGGGGCTTGAAAGGACTGAGTCGGACGGAATTGAAAATGCCACCTTTATACGTCGTCCTATGAGGGCTTAAGCGTGGGAATTTGCCGCTAGTGTAGCGTGAGGTGAGTTTCACCGCCGAATAAAAGTTTTGAATACTAAAGATTATCTATGGAGAGAGAGACCTAAACAGGTTCATACCAATTTTATGTTAGACGTTTATTTTTTAATTCTGTGCGTTCTTATATAGATCCTATCGAATTTACTTGTACACAAATTATTAATCAAACATCATTTTCTGATTAACACATTGGTTGATTACATATATTTCTAGACGAATATTTCTCTATGCTGCAGAAAATTAAAAATAAACAATATCATTCATAAACAACATCAGTTGCCCTATGCGAGCATCGCTTCAAGAAATTCAAATCTATTAAATAATTATTTGCAATTTTAAATGTGCTATAACAATAAAAGACTGTAATTGTCATTAAAAACATCGGCATTTTAATCATACTGCATTGATGTGCACTTGGCTTAATTTGCATTTCAAACATAAATGGATATGACAACACTAAAGAACGCAGTATGCAAAACGGTTGCCAGGATACAAAACTTTTTCATATATCTTGTTACGTAGTTCTCTGTAGCAACTAGCCTTACGTTTCTTTGCCATGTCCTGTGCAGGTGGTTTAAAAAAAATAAATGTCAAGTTTTGGCGGGAAATTTTCTGTCATTAAAACTTTTATTGTATGTTACTAATAAAATATTAAAAATGTAGTTGAGCATTCGGATACAATTTGGTATGATTTTTGGACTGTCTATGGCGTCGAAGGGTGTGGGTTTGATCCCCACGAGGAGAAAATTATGATGTGATGAATATTGTAATCTTCTACTGTTTGGGTGTTTATTTTTCAATAGTATGTATGTTTTACAAAAACAAGTAAGTTTAAGTATGTCTATCAGTTATCTAGTCTCTATAGTAAAAGCTTTGCTCAGTTTGGCGACTAAATAGCACAGTGTTAAATGTCCCATAATATATTTATAAAAAAAAATAATATACAGCAGACAAGCGGAGCATGCGGTTCACCTGATGTTAAGTGACTGACCGCAGCCCATGAACATCTACAACATCAAAGTGTCGCAGATGCCTTGCCGGCTTGACAGCATTATTTGTATTTATATAATAAATAATTGTAGATTTTGTGTTCTGTTGTATATAATGTAGAATTAAAAGTTCAGCTCGAAAAGACACTTAAATACAAATCTGTAATTGATAATTCGATCATTAAGAATCAATTTTAATAAATCGTTATTGTGTAAGAGTACGTAAAATTTTAGGATTAGAGTTAAAAGCATCCCTAGTTATTTGTCTGACTTGTAATTAAAATGATCACGTTGCTAACATAGTAAACGCTAGCTAGTGTTGCAAGAGGTTGGTTTGATTCCCGATCGAGTAATAAAAAATCTCTGTATAGAAGCACACTGACCGCTTCGTTGGTTCAGTGGTTCGATGGTATCGAGCGTCAAAATCGAGAGGTGCTGGGTTCAAACCCTGGTGGTGAAGCGAACAAAAAAGTCTCGGTCTAATACGGGATTTGGGACTTCACTTTAGAAAAGCAGATTTATCTTAGAAATTATATAATGCTCTAAATATAAACGGATCTGTAAAAGTCCTATACACAATACACTAATAACGACATAGGATTTATTTTTTTAAATCTGAAACTTATAACTTATTTGTACTTAAAAGCCAAGTGACAAACCGCCACTCAAGTATCATCTCTGAATTTTGTATGGGGCCCTGTACATAGTAAGAACTAATACTATTGTTGAATGTATAATTGTGAAATACGGGTGTCAACTCGAGTTTTAAGTGAGGTGAGTTCTAGTTGTGTTATTATATGTCATATTATTATAGAACTATATTGGTATGTTTCAGTCTCTTGTAGGGGTTCACCACGACATCTCTAACACAGGTCACTTTTTGGCCTAACTAAGTTGCCTGTTAGGATCCGATTACTGATTTATTTTGGAGGTCCTAGCATATCAGGGTGCATAGGTAGTATTCTAGTAATATATAAGTATCTTCAGGATGTTGTTTTGGGCTCTTTGGATGCTTGTGGTAGATTTGCTAGCTAGCTTTAATTATAATATGATCAACATTGATTTGTTCATGTAAAAGTTCCGTATTTTACGGCTAGATGGCGATGATGTCACTTCAGCCCAAGGTTTGAGTCTTAAGCAAATAACATAGCAATTAATAATACCTTTTTAATATTGCCTTTGCCAATAAGGACACATAGATAGTTTAGTTGTCGATAGAAAATAACATAACCTATTATAATTTGTAGAATCGGAATAAAGGTTATTATTATTATTATTTTCAAGATTTAGTTTTGATCGTATATCTATAAAAAAGTTATTATTGTAGAGCTCACTCTTCATGTGAACATAACACGTATTGTGACCTTTGTGGCGACGGGTAAGACTACGTGTGTCGCCACCCCATTTCTACCCGTGGATGTCGTAAGAGGCGACAGAGGGTAATTCTGCTGCATAACATTTCAGCATTGCACGATTGGTTCAAGCTCGCACCGGTAAAATTATCACCAAGCAGAAGATCGGCGTGAAGCAGTATTACACTGTTTCGTACGGTGAGCGGGGGCCCGGAGGCTTGTATTTCCATCACATTCCTCTTCCATCCTGTTCTATTCCTCTCCCTACCCCCTCCTCTTCCTTCAAGCTAGCAAGGTATCCACGACACTTTGATGTTACAGTTGTTCATGGGCTGCGGTCAGTCACTTAACATCAGGTGAACCGCATGTTCCGCTTGCCTGCTCGAGCATAAAAAAATCATCATCATTGGTCCTTGCATCTATTGTAGCCAATTATTGGCATTACGACTGGACAAAACAGTATCTTTGATGCCTTAACAGAGCTCTGTACAGTTCTTAAAATATACTCACGTAAATATACCTTCGTAAAAGGAGGAATTTGGAATAGATACTTTATAAAGGTTCAGTCTGCCATCGGGTTATGAGAGTAAAGGAATATAGAGTGCACCTGTATTCGCGCATATACTTGTGCACTATAATATCTCCTGCGCAGCTGGCTAGACTTGTTGAGGTTGGTCATGACCGAAATTGGTGAGGGGAGTTCAAATTCAAATTCCTTTATTTGCTCAAGACATGGTTACATAGAGGTGTTATGTATATATAATATATGGGAATCTCATGTCCTATTGCTACCAAAACAGCATGAAAACATACAATTTTATTTTAATATTAAATGAAAATGATGTTAAAATTTTATAAATTACTTATATGTCCAATTAAGTAATTCTTATTTATGATATTCTAAAAACTCATTTATATTTTAAAAACTCTTTTCAATTAGCGATTTATGAAATTTTGTCAAGAATATTTTATTATTGTGTTTCTTAAATTCAAGCGGTATTGAGCTATTGCTATTATGAACGTAAGGTGGTGTAGTAATAGTTATGCTACCTTATTAAATTATTTTCAAATGCAATAACTTTATTTGCTGTTATTAAGATATTAGTAATTTTGTCAGTGTATCTTACACGTTCTATTCCGAGAGCTAGGACCATATTTTGGGGGGATGTTTGAGGCAAGCTGAATTCTTGTATGATGCTTCTCCTATTATACCCAGACATGGAACTGTAGACCTGGATGGTGAGTAGCGGGGCAAATCTAAATAAACCCCGAAAAATTTTTTTTTTGTGTATATTTGGGATAGCAAAAATGTAATTTCTAACTTTTGTATTTTGTTCAGAAAACTTTTGCATCTTTAAATGAATAATAATTATAATTTACGCATCATAGAATGATCATTCATTGTAAAAGAGAAGTACAAATAAAAACACATATGAATCTTTTCCATATTTATTTGACAAAAGAATTAATTCACTTTTTTCTTAGTTCCACTTTCCTTATTATACATTGTAATTATGAAGTATTATTCTATCTATATTTATATGTATATTATTTTCTATATTTTACAAAACATATTTACAAATTCATCCCGTAAAGACCCTTATATTCTCCAACTAATTTAACGGCTTTTTAACAAAATAAATCATTATTTATACTAAGTAATTCATAACTAATAGGTCAATTAAATTTTAACAGTTTAAAATCCGTTAAATTGGTTCGAGAATTAAAATAAGATAGAAATATGAAAGTACGTTCTTTATAAATATTTGTCGCATTCAGATTTTTGCACAGGCCACATGACACAAAATATTTTCTACAAGAACAAAAAATAAACTTAAAATTATTTATCACAACAGAAAGGTTTTGTTTCCCGTTTTACTAAATAAATAGATAATGGTTTTAAAGCTTAAATTATAAATGATCTTTTATAGTAAGGTTAACGTTTAAAAAATAAATTATCTATAGCGTATACGCCACAGAGCACAAAACTTTTTGACATTGACAGATTCATTTTTTAAATTGTGGCTATGGTGGATTTAAAAAGTATATTTGAAAATATGATTTTCAAGTACATGTTTAACAAGATTAACAAGAAGTTGAACACTGGGACTTCTTTAAATTATATGTACATATTTCATATACATATTGCACGCCTAATAAAAATAAAATATATCTATACAATTATTACTGCCAAATTTGTATACGTAAGATTACAATGGCATACATAACTAACAAAAAAGGCGGGAAAAAGGAAAATTATCTGTGGCAATCGCTTGATAACATGTACAATACCTATAAAATAGCTAAAAATTTACAATGTTACGTTAAATATATCTTATGTTAAAGTTGGTTGTGTCGTTTTCACAAACGAAGGGATTAATTTTAATATTTTTACTTCCTCATTTATTTTCTGTACGTTGTTACACGGCAGGCCAGACCCTGTTGACAAATAATTTTTTGAATTAATAATTTTGTTTCCAATAATAGGGTAGTATTAAAAAAATATTGATTTCATTATGGTAATATCTGTTATTGATTGAACATGCTATTTAATTTTAACATTACTTATACAAAAACTTGAAATACTATTTTTCATTTAAATTGCTGTACATGTTTATAAAAGTCGACGAAAATATGTGACGACGGCCATACCCTTGTAAAATTAAAAAAAATGTCATAATGAAAAAAAATATTACATTCTTTATGGTAAAAAAAATATTTGGTGTCCCAATTAAAATTATCTGACAATCCGTTTATTTTACAACAATATTATAGTTTTATTGTATATGAAATTTTATCATTTTTTTTCCACATACTGAATACTAATCTTTGAAAATTAGTAAAAATATCAGGCCTGGCCTATCTGTAACATAAATATTTTTTCAAGTTACGTGTGCCATTGTAAAAAGAAGCCGAAACAATACTTATACGTAATAAAACATTTTGCAAAACGCGTGCATAAAAGTATCTTGTAAAAGTTTTGTCAAAATTTACAAAATCAGTGAAAATTTGCAGGTCTTCAGCTATCATAGTTTTGTTCATTTGGTCCTAAAAATTGACTTCTTAAGCCCATCCGATGAAACAAGGCTAGGCCGTTTTCACTGTAAATAATATTTTACATTTTATCTTCTATACTGAAAGGTTTTTTCAACTAATATGCATTGAAAGGTGCGCCTTCATAGATATTGAAAATGTAAAAAAAATATCCTTAATTTTTTTAGTAATTAAGGCAAAGAATATTGTTTTAATATAATTTGAAAATTCTAAAAACAGTTCAGTAGCCTTTTTTTTTGTTAATAGACAAACTTTTTTTGTTCAATTTTGATACAGTCTCTGCGAAAACTACTCTAAAAACAAAACTGTATAAGTTACTTTTAAATATTTTTTTTAATTATCTTAAAAAAAAAAATACTCACGTCAACAAGCCAGGGTTTGCCTCCGCCTGATACCAGGAGTACTGCGGCACGTAGGGGGGGTGCGGCTGCGGCGCCCCCTGGTGGTGGAGCGCGTGCGCGTGCGCTCCCTTCATGTCCCACGGCCCTGGGGGCGCTCCCTGAGGAAGAGGATCCAGATAAGTTTTCATGTCAAGAGTGGGCAATAATGTAGCCCGTCATAGATGAAATTTTATAAAAATAAAAATATCATGTGACAAACAAATATTAATTTTCACGTAAATTCGTTATTTAAAGGGATTGTTTAAGATGAAATTTGAAGGTATTATTACTTAATTAATTAATCCAATATTGGGTCCAGAAATCCAGTTATACTTATTCTAAAAATATTATAATCTTAAATGTTTGGTTGTTTAATGTTTATGTCTAAATCACGACGCAATTTCTATATTAAAATAATAACATTTCATATACGTTATGAACATAGTTTATTTTATTCTTATATTATTTATAGTAGCAAAATTTTTTTAAAAAATATATTATTTTCTAGAAAATACCGAAAGGCCTACGAATATCAGAGTTAACGAAAATAAAGTTATATAAAGTTACATAGATTATAAATTAAATCCTACACGTTCCTTGTACATAAAACCAAATAGCAATAAAAATAGTAATTATTTGAATAAACACGCATATCTTGCGTGCAAAGTAATTTATATAGCGAGGTGCGGTTACCACACCCCAGTGGATTACTACTCTATTTAATAAGCTTTTAAATAAATATCGTTTGGCTATCACTTATATGGGAAGAAGACTTCATAAAAATTGTATAGGATTTTTACATGAAAAATGTATATACAGCGTACAAAGTGAATTTATTGTCAATTTTTATTTGAATACTGGAGCGATATGCAATGTAAAGGTGTAATGTCACTGTCATTTTAATAAAGAAAGAAAGCGGCAATTTGATATTTGCAATTGCGAATTTTTTTAGTGGGGGGGGGAGGAATGGGATGGGAGAACAGACCTCCGGGCTCCCGCTCACAGTAAGAAATACAGTGCAATACTGCTTCACGCCGATCTGCTGGGGGATGGTAATTACACCGGTACGAGCTTGGCCCAATCGTGCAATGCTCGGCTCCCACTCTTTAATTGCTGAAGATGCAGTATGCAGTAGAACCCTCTATCGCCTCTTACGACACCCAAGGATAGAAATGGGGTGGCGACACACGTATTCTAACCGGTCGCTACAAGGGAAAACAATGCCGGCCAACATAGGAGTACGCTCAATCATTCAGATCTTTCAAACAATAACCGCGTGCAAGAAAATGTTGGACCTTTACGCTCAAAACAGTTACACCGACCTAGTTTCTGAGAGCTGTACGTTTCTTACATTGTTCAATTTTCATCCACTCACCTACTTTTTAAGTGACGCAATATAACTTACTTTTAAAGTTTAACTCGATTCGTGTTTTGTGTTCAACGAACAATTTTACCGTTATGTTATAAAACCATTTTAAAAACTATCCTACTTTTCTTAGGAAGTTTAATATTATAGCTCAAAGGTGACTGACTGAAATAGTGATCTATCAAGGCACAGCCCAAACCACAGGCCGTATCGGGTTGAAATTTGGTATGCAAGTAAATGTTATCCTGTTATGACGATCCTAATCTGTCTCCGATCCTGATGATCTGCCGTCGATCGGATAATGAGAGGGAAGGAATAGAGAGTGCACCTATGTTTGCGCACATACTCTTGTTTTGGCTGATCTCTGTTGAGATTGGCCACCATAAATGCTATCGGTCTGTATCTCGGTTGGTCGGTGTGGTATTTTACTATCTTATTTATCTTTTATCATTTTTCATTTGTCTATGTTGTCTGTAGTGAATTCATACATTGTCTTCTTAATTATTACTATAGATAGTGCCACCGACGACGACGCGCCCCACCAGTTTTTGAAATTGAAAATATTTTATTATAATCGCAATACTTAGTCCTGCTCAGTCCATTTATCTAAGTGTGCGTGTGCACACATGGGTAATGAGTGTGTACCTATAAAACTTCACACAAGCAGAAGCTTGCATACATATACTGTCAAGGATGGGGAAGAATAGTGGGGCGCGTCTTCGTGGATGAATTTAGCTATAATTGAGGGTACTTACATATCCAACTCTAGGATCCCACGACTGTTGGTGGGGCTTGACGTCACATGATGTGCCATCAGGCGATCTGCCCGCGTTCGGCTGGAAAGAAACAATTATTAACACTTTGTTAAATTTTGAAGTTAGATCTAGCAAAAATGAAGCAATGGGTATTGATGATTGTATAATGAAGTTGCTTTAGATCTCATCTAAAGAGATTGTAGTGACAAAAATTCACACTTTTCGCTTTCCTTAAATAGAACTGAATCTAGATAGTTTATTAGAATAGTTTTTTTTTGTGATATAATGCATATCGTATAAAGGCATCATGTTTTAAAAGTTTTTTAGATTGGTCATGCCAAGCCATGTTTTCAACAATTTTAATACTTCTGATAACAATTTGTACGCTAAAATTTTAGTTATCCGCCCTCAGTTTGTGAAAAATATTTCTGCTCACTTCTGTCCGTGATAAAGATAACTTCTTAAGGGATATTTTCATTTTCGACCTGCTCTAGGTTATCAATAAAGAATCAAAATTGCAAGCTACACTTACAAAATAAAAATCTGACTTTAAATGTATTTTGATTTTAATTTTATTAAAGTGGATATAAAATTTGACTGTTCTATTTATTAATGTTAATGGTTATAATTATATGCAGAATAAGAATTGACTTCTATTGTAATTGATTGTCTATCTAATTTAGTGATGTATTTAATTTATTTTAATATCAATATAATTTCATATGCCTTAAATTTGACATAAAAATTGTACCCACATTCATGAAATAAAATATTTGAATTTGAAAGAGTTGTCTTACATATCCAACCTTTACGTCCCAAGCCTGCTGGGGCGGCTGCTTGACGTCCCAGGGAGTCCCCGTGGGGGACAGTCCCGGGGACAGCTCAGATACTGGCGTGGAGCTGGGCGTGGGGCTATGCGCTTGCGTGGGGCCGCTCTGGTACGCAGAGGGAGAGTGCTGTGACCCGCTAGAACTACCACCACCACCTGTAAAGAAATAGTGGGTTAATACTTGATACTACTTGGTATACATACTGATAATACTTGATATAGGAATTATTTTTGGATATTGTGTGAAATTGGTGAGAGTTATTTATATAATAGTAACATATGCAACAATTTTACCCGTGTGGCGACGGGTTAGAATGGCGCTACACATTGCTACCCGTGGGTGTCGTAACTGACAGAAGGTATTCTACTGCATAACATCTTCAGCATTAGAAGAGTGGGAGCTGAGCATTGCATGATTGGGCCAGCAGTTTTTAGCAGTATTATAGTTGTTTTTTATTCCTCTCTCTCTTTGTGTAAAAGACATCTTTTAATGTGTACAATAACTATCTGTTTAATGTTTTTTCCTTTCTTTCATTGGGTTGCTTGGAAGAAATTACTAATTATCAATAAAGCCGCCTTTTGTGTTGTCTATTGTTTGCCAATTTAATGTTGGCTTTGCTTGTGCACAATAAACATTTCATTTCATACTATTTTCTGTTCTGTGTGTCTTTTTTTAATTTATTACCCTAAAAAAACATTAATTGAACATAAGTTAAATGTAAATGTAAAATGTAAATTATAACATATAAATGTTATAATTTACATCACATAGGCCGCTCAGGTTTGTACAGGTGCAAAGGAATAGTCTACTATAGAATAGTCTATTAATGGTGAAAATGCAAAAAAGAAAAGATACAAAAAGATAAAATTAGCTTAATCAAATCGAAGGGTTATTATTTACGTAGGTTTTTTTAGTTTATTTTGGATGTCTTGTGTTGTCAAACTGAAACGGAGATTTTGGGGTAAATTATTAAGCAGTCTGTTACGGTGTTTTACGTACCGTGTAATAACTGGTTGTTATTCGGTGGACTTCCTGGTGGGAGGCCGAGGCTGGGGGGAGGCGCGCCCACCTGCGCGGCCTTCATCATCTTCTTGTATTTACTTCTGCGGTTTTGGAACCAGATCTTCACCTGTTGAAAAATGTATGGTTTAGTATAGGTCATAGAAGAATTTATAGTTTGAAGTAATGTAATGTTTTTTTTTATCTACTGTAATAATATGACACTACATAATAAATAATGAATATAACATATTCTCGTGTTTATTTTAACGTGAGTATTTAATACGTGGATTATTATACACTAGATGTGCCCGCAGTTTCACTCGCGTATATAACCCGTTGCCGTGGGATTTTCAGGTATAAAAGTATCCTATCTTCTTCTCATGGTCCTAAGCTATCACTCTACGAATTTTCTGCCAAATTGGTCCAGCAAATCTCGAGTTATAAGTGCCGTCCTTGTCTACACTTATAGAGAGGAAAACTGTTTTTTTGGCTCAAAAACTACTAGACCGATTTAAAAAATTTTCAGCATTCGAAACCTACATTATCCACGAGTAACTAATGTCAAATTTTATAGGCTATATATTATGCTATGGGAGCGAAGCCACGAATCAGCTAGTCTATACTAATATTATAAAGAGGAAACCTTTGTATTTTTGTATTGAATAGGCTCAAAAACTACTGGACCGATTTCAAAATTTCTTTTACCATTACTCAGAGGGATTCTCCCGAATCCGTATAGGCTATATTTTATCCCGGAAAATAGTATATAATATACGGGAGCGAAGCCGCGCATCAGCTAGTCTTATATAAAACAAGCCGTTC
Organism: Phoebis sennae; assembly: GCA_001586405.1. Classification (NCBI taxonomy): domain Eukaryota; kingdom Metazoa; phylum Arthropoda; class Insecta; order Lepidoptera; family Pieridae; genus Phoebis; species Phoebis sennae. The sequence goes on along the minus strand of LQNK01001813.1, from coordinate 238,247 downwards.
CGTGTTACATAACGTTATTACCGGCTCGATAATTGCATGAGGAAAAAATAACACCCGATGTACCATGCCGATAATTATTAATATTTCTGCTTCACAGAATGTGAATATTTATTATAATTATCCAACATATGAAGGATTTTCTTCTTGAGCTAATCAAATACTTTAAAAATATGCTTATACTATGGAAACTAGATAACTGATAGACACACCTAAACATACTTTTTTTTTGTAAAAAACATACATACTATAGATAAATTAACACCTAGACAGTAGAAAATTATAATGTTCATCAAATCATAATTTTCTGCTTGTGGGGATTGAACCCACACCCTCCGGCGCAATAGACCAATGCTGAACCACTGCGCCAATCGGGTCATCAAACTAGGTTATAATATGCTTAAATATGTCCCCCTGCGTAACTTCTGATCCCGTGGCAACTCCGGGATTAAAAGCCTATATGTTATTCTGAACTCTTAACTATATGTATACAAATTTTCATTATAATCGGTTCAGGAGTTTTTGCGAGAAAGGGTAACTTAGTGACAGATAAAAATGGATATTTTGTTTAGACGGATTTTACAAATGATACGACTTTATTGAACGTTTCAAAATTTCCAAAAGTAGATTTGAAAACCCCAAATAAATTACCTATAAGCTACATGTTTACTAGCTTAAGCTTCATAGGAGATGCAATATAAGAGCAAAATTTCCTTTAACTGTATATAAACTACTAGTAATATACGGTTTCACTCACTACGCGTAATACTAGATAGCCTCATGAATCAGCCTATCATAACCTCGAAAATTTCACATCCACCGTAGTTAACACACGCGTACCAACAAAGTTTTCTTTATAATATTGTTATAAACTAATAGTGTTATGTAAAATTATGTCGAATGTAAACGAAACGTACACTGATTCTACACAACTGGCCAATTATAGAACTAGTCAGTTAACAAAAAATCACAGCTAGTCATAACGACTTAGCAAAGTGAGGGTAGATGGGTCGTGACGTCAATAACACGTTCGAGCACCAGGCGCAATCGGTACCAATGCACCCAGATACTGAACGCGTCTACTCTTTTATAGGACTTTGATGACATCCAACAAGTGACATTTACATAGATGACATACAGAACTTGTTAAAACATGACATCACAAAATGTTGCCGACAATATCTTCCAAAATTCGTACACCCCTAGTTGTATTTATAGATGTCGTGAGCGTGGGCGGGGCTTCCGAGTCGTTACACAGCCGTTAGTTTAGTAGTGTTGTGGAGATACGATGTGGGGTATCGATAGATGATTAATTTAGGATTATTAATATCGATAACTTTAGGAATTGGAGCAAAATTTTCGTTACATTTGTATATTCGTTTGTTAAAATCAAAAATTAGTTTATAGTATAAAGCTTTCTTAACAAGCACTGTTGAATAGTCACTCCTAGATTATGTAGCTCGTATTTGCAAACATATAGATCACCAAATAGATATAATAAATTCACGTAGTTAAAAATATTCTTAAAGACAAATAATTCTTGATTAATTGTGTAATAATTTTAGGCATATATTTATTTAACCAGCGCATCGTAGAAAATAAACTACTGTTTAAAACTATTTCAACAACCTTGCACCATGATACTTATATTAAAACGTCATTACGTAAATGGAAGTTATCAAAATCAATACAATCTTCTAAATACTCAATCAACACGACGCAAAAATCATATGTATCTCTTTAATTACCCCAAACCGGTTCACTTCAAAAGTCGCGACACTTAAAACAAACACTTTAGTATTTAAAAATAATAATTATCTTAATGAAGTGGGCCATCAAAACATTCATTGAGTCAGGTAAGGCGAGATGGCGGTCATTATAAAATGAAATCTTATTAACGGTACATAAAAACGTGATAAAAATAACAATTTAACCAAGTACCTTCGTAATTATATTTTATGCAACTTTAAAACTAGTTGGAGCATGATAATCGTGGACATAAATTTATATATTGACTTATTTGTGACAGTGAGATGAAACAATGATCGGTTGGGACATTCGAGCTTTTAATAATTATACTATAGTTATTTTTGTGATATAGTAAGTTACATAATGTTATTTACAGAGTAAAACTAATTCGCGATTTCTATGTTTACATGTTGTTTTTTAATGAATTCCACTCTTCATTGTCATTACTTATTACACATAAATGCTCTATGAATCTGTTTAAATTTTTTATTTTTTATATTTATAGTCCACTAACATTAGCATTATAATGCTCTGTAAAATAACAATCTAGCCTTAAGACAAATAGGTAATTTAATTTTAACTTGAACTGCTAACTAGAGTATTGAATTAAATTTTTACTGAAAATAAGATTTTCGGTTCATTAAGCAATGACATTTAATATATATTTAATAGTACATAAAAATTAAGCAAAATAATCACTTAATAATGTATTAATAAAAATCAAGTATATTATGATTAAGACATTGAACAAAATGATATTGACTGCATGAAATAAACATTAATACGATTTACGACATCGATTTGAAAATCAATCGATTCGAGTCGGTAACATACCAAGTGGTGTCAAATTGATTATTAATAATCTCATGATTGTGTCCATATTAAGCGAGAAGTGATATCGATTTTTAATCGATATACTTCGCATAATAATTTTCTTTATAAAACATAGTCGTTATGATTACAATGAAATTCCTGTATAGTATTAGAAGAATAAGGGAAGCTTAAACTAGCATAAATAATAATAATGTTTCCGTGGCAACTAAAATTAAATAAGGGACAATACAGTAAGCTAGTCTTTTTTCTTGTAATTTTTTGATAAACCTATACTAAATAAATAAGTACAACATATTATATTTTGCTTAAATAATTAATGTTGCCAATTATATATTTTTTGTTTAGTTTTTTCTTGTGTCTTTTCTAGTCACGTCAACGTTGGGTTAATAATAATGTAAAATAATGTTAAATAAACCGCGTTTAAAATCCATTAAAAGTATTTTATTTAATATTTTTTGTTGTTGATATTTCTAACCAAATAATAAAATAATTTTTTATCGATATCGCCTCGCACATCCCTACGCGTGACCCCACCCCTATTACGCAGGTCAAGTTACGCGTTAACCCCGATACCTAACTTATTCTATTGGTTCTATTTCGTGTTATGTATACGTTTTAATTTATTACTAATTTTACTTATCGCTTCTAAAAACTTTTTTATTTTTGGAAAATTTTTGAAGCCTAGTTATTTGTTTAAAATATACTGTTGTTTTTAAAATTTGTCTAAGTAAAAGAATATATAAAAAGCTTTCTTTACTAATGAAAATAAAAAGATATTAATTATGTAAATGTATAATATGACGATCTAAAAGCGCCTCGAAAGAGGCCAATTTGGAAAATAAAGTAAAGTAATAAAATAAAGTAAATATTATTTTCATCCCCCGATTTTATAAATGTTTCTGAGAAACTGAGAATATTAACATTGATATTTTTATGTGAAAACTCATCTATTAAAAGTTCGATTAACTTTTGCTTGTTAAGAATGCAATGTTTTAATGTAATAATGTAAAACTAAACTGTTTGAGTTGGACGTTTTGCTTTAATAAAAAATTATTCATTATTAGACACAGTCGCTTTTGTAGATTTTTTAGTTTAGAATAAGTTTATTTCTCATTTTAGAGAAAAAATAAGGAATAGTTCCTTTTCTTAGCGGTAATTCAAATAAAGATTATTCTATTCTGTTCTATTAATTGTAAAGTGTTACACTTAATCACACACTGAGAACCCCTGTAAATGATAATGTTTTGACTTTGACTTTAATGCCTGATTTTTGAGTATTTTTATCTGTCTATAGTCGCTATATATACTTCTGACTGTACAATATACGCCTAGTATATTGTACAGTCAGAAGCCTTTTTGCAAGATTATCGCCTTATTCATGTCAGATATCTATGCGTACATGAGTCAGATTTTACTAATCTCTCAACAGTCATATACGCTTCTGACTGTACAGACAGTAAGTATAACGACTCGTTTTATTTTATAGTAACTGGGCAAGTAATATGTCGTCAAAATGCACGAAAGACCTTTCTTTTTTGGACTTTAACGGCTTTACGGCTTGTATTGTTGACGAATTTAAATTGTCTTATTTGAGAGGTGTAGGCCAATTAATTGTGTAAGAAATATCGAGTTTATCGACTGAATTCTAAGTGTTTGCTTTTATATTAACATGGTATTTCTGGACATCGCCTTATAACCTTTTATAAACGATGGATCGTTATATAACATAACGAATTGTTTTCATTAACAAGCGGTTATAAACCAATCGGAACCAAATTTTGGTTTATTATAGATACGCATTAGACTTATGATAGTAAGAGATTGTACTGTCCGTTAGTAAAACGACTCGTTTTATTTATTTATGAACGTCACTGAAGATTTAAATTTAAAGTAATTTGATAATGGTATTTTTTTATAAGATGTGTAAATAATGAAAAATAGTTATCATAGTTTGTCTTTACAATCCTACTAATATTATTAATGTAAGAGGTTTGCAATTCTTTCCCGCAAAAACTGCTGAATCGATTGTGATTAAACTTTGGTATTAATATAGATGAGGATCCAGAATAACACATAGGCTACTTCTAAGCCTGGAATACACACTAATTTTATAAATTTTGCATGTACATTGGTTTCTACTTATTATAATAACTACTAGGTAAGGATGAGCAGGTCCTTCTGAGACAGGTTTTATTTACTTCCTTCTAAAGATAAAATATTCTAAAAGTATTGAAATAAACCTTTTTATTTTCTTTCACAATATTTTTAGAATCATATTTACAATTAAATATTTAAGTTGTTTACACTATTGCTTTATTACAATTACGTTTGAACATTTCGGCTCGCATTGAAACAAAACGCAAATCAAAAAACCCGCTCTTTCCCACCGCATTTCGTCAGGATGGCGGCATTCGAGACATGCCCGCGGCAAGATAAAGGCCGGCATAGACCGCATAGCACCGAGAAACAAGCTATTCCAACGGACTGTTTTATGCGAGAGGCAATACGTTTAGTTTCTTACACTATACGGTAGGAGGAACGTTTTAAAAGAGATGTTACAGATCTCAAAACGTCGAGAATACAAGCTATTTTGAGTTATTTTTGAGTTATTTTATTATCAGAGGCAAGAAAAAACAACTTAGCTTTTAAGACACATGTTTAGCGGCAACCTCAACCCACGGTCATCTGAGACCAGAAATGACGTAGTTGCTTTACCAGCTGATGGGAGTAAATGGGATAAGGGAAAACCCGCTTTTTCTTGACGTATTTCGTTAAGATACATTCGAGACATGCCCGCGGCAAGATAAAGGCCGGCATAGACCGCATAGCACCGAGAAACAAGCTATTCCAACGGACTGTTTTATGCGAGAGGGCACTCATAATACTTTAGTTTCTTGCATATGTATTGCTTCTTCTATATGTATTCTCAATAAATAGTAAATTAATTTTTAGACACCAATAACTCACATTCTCATAAAATTATCACTTGAAGCAATCATTGATCTCCTTGCTGTATGTATGTGTATGTTTTTCTTTTGGTTTTTTTATTTTATTTATTTAGTTATTATTAATATTATCTTTTTTCATATATATGTGTATATGTATATATAAAGGTATAGAGATATATAGTATATAGTAAAGGTATTAATATATATTATTTATATATAAAATATACTATTTTTATTATTTATTTATTTATTTTTTATATACTTCATGATGTTTCCGGAGTTCTATATGTTCTACCCGTGCACTTACTACACTACCAAAGGTTAACTGGTAGAAAATGCCATTTAGGCATTAAGTTCGCCTTTGTTATAAAAAAGCAATAAAGAATTTTCTATCTATCTATCTATTCTCTTAACTTAGTTAAAAGAGATGTGAATAAAAATATACTCGGCCCTGCGCCTGATTTCTCTCGGGTCGTATCGGTCTGCTGTCCCATCGGGTTATGAGAGTAAAGGAATAGAGAGTGCACCTGTGTTTGAGCACACACATTCGAGACATGCCCGCGGCAAGATAAAGGCCGGCATAGACCGCATAGCACCGAGAAACAAGCTATTTCAACGGACTGTTTTATGCGAGAGGCAATACGTTTAGTTTCTTACACTATACGGTAGGAGGAACGTTTTAAAAGAGATGTTACAGATCTCAAAACGTCGAGAATACAAGCCATTTTGAGTTATTTTATTATCAGAGGCAAGTAAAACATTTTAGACACATGTTCAATGACAACCTCAGACCACGGTCATCTGTAACACCAGAAATGACGTAGGTGCTTCACCAGCTAATGGGAGTAAAGGGGATAAGGGAAAACCCGCTTTTTCCTAATGTATTTCGTCAAGATGTATTCGAGACATGCCTGCGGCAAGATGGAGGCCGGCATAGACCGCATAGCACCTAGAAACAAGCTATTCCAACGGATTGTTTTATGCGAAAGAGCATTTATAAGCGTAAAGGGTGAAGGATTTGTAAAACACACAGATTAGAGTAAAAGGCAGGTGGAGTGCGCTGAAAACTTGAGTGACGCCGACGCAAATACAAAAACGTTTATCTAGTTTGACGTAACATGTCACGATGGCTTCGTAATTGTTTTTTTTTAAATGCCGTCTTGTGTTATTATAACACTGTAAAAGTTGTTAACAAAAGCGAGAATAAGAAGATGGATTATCCTTTCACATGTAACCAAAGATTATTTGGCTTATTCAATTTATTAATCCAATCAATTTCTGGTAACATTCCACGCACAAAGATGCACGAGTACGTACGGGTAGTTAGCGTCAGTCGTCTTCGGCACACTCCATCTGCCTTTTATTCTCTGGGAAGTAAAAATCAAGAGCCTCTATGCCTTTGAAAGAGGTTAAAGTAGGAATGGATTTATAGGGAGTAGGATTGATATTAGTAGCATCAGCTTTGATATCGCAAGAGGCTCGATCGATCTCCACGAGTAGAAAATTATTATGTGTTAACAATTGTAATTTTCTACTGTCTGGCTGTTATGTATAGTATGTATGTATTTACAAAAAAAGTATGTTTAAGTATGTCTATCAGTTATCTAGTTTCCATAGTACAAGTTTTGCTAAGTTTGGGACTAGATGGCGTTGTGTTAATGTCTCTGAATATTTTATTTATTTATTTATTTAGACCTCCATTCTTCAAACGGCAAGCAAAAAAATATTTTAAACCTTTTACCAACTACCCTCACGATGAAAAATATCAATTCGGGTTGTATTTTTCACAAAATAGAGACAAAGATTATTATTACTGTATATTTTTTACATAATAGAGTATTTACTAGTTATTTTTTATCAACTTTGCCTGGCCTATGACCACTGAAGTTATAAAGCAAATCAATCACAATCACAACTCAATTTGTGAATGGCGGAATAATAATTAAATATAAATATTAATGTGTTCGTTCGCGCATAACGCGTTTCTTTGCTTTTTGTAGAAAAACAGTAGCTACAAAACTGCATGCCGAGTGAGTGGCGTGGAGTGGATTCATGCTTAAATTTAATGAGAAAACAATGGAGTTGCTATTTGTGGAATAAATTTCAATTATTTTTGTGGGATTTTTATTTATATGACAATTTCATTTTATTTGAAAAATAGGTCTATAGTAAGATAAATACGATCATGGAAAGAAATCTATTTAATTTGCGAGAAATTATTATTATCTTATGTTTAAGGAGTTAGAAAAATGTTCATATAATTTCAAAAATCTTTAAAATATGTGTCAATAAAAATGTAATTAGGGACAAACTAATCAAATTACAAATTTTGTACATAAAAAACAAATAAAAATGTTTTGTATAATAATATTGCATTAAAATACAAACGATATCATAAACAATTCGCTGTTATACATATACATCAAGTATTATAAGTCATTTTTTAAATTGTATGAATTAGTTTACACTTATTAATTAGAAGAGTTACATAATGCATACAGTTACATAGCAGCTGTCAAATTAGTATTACAGAGTACACAAAAAAGTAATCTCGTTTAATTTTTTCCGACCACAGACTATATTTACATGCTAACCATTCATAGACAACCTACAATTGTTTATGCTAATGCATCCGTGACTAAATGTAATACAACGATTAATAGTATGTTCTGACAAGAACTTCTGTTGGTTTCTTGGTAATATAATAAATTCATCATCATATAAAAAACTGCATGATTCAATTTTACACGAAGATTGCATTTTTTTATTGAGTACATTCTAGATCAACGTACAATTGGACAGTTTTACCTTATAAGGAATACGAATGATCTATAATTTTGTACATTAAAGTTATAATGAGAAACTGCGGCATTTTTCTGTACCTATGATATGAATATTGATATAGATGCTTGGTATACATCATAAACTTTTACAATGCTTTCTAAGAACGCAGAGATTCAAACGAAGGCATATACATAATATATTGTTGCTAGGGGAACCGATTTGCTTACTCCATCCCAAATTATACTTTTCTTTCAAAAAGTATAGACACGCGTTTTTGCTAACACTCAGAATAAAATTAAAAACTGTACTTTATTAAACGCTAAGTTCTAAAATTGCAGACTATACTTGGACTAAATAGTAATCTTTATGCTACCTATTTTATACTTGTATGTATTTTCAAACTAAGTCCCCCCTTTCTCACTGGTTGCCTTGAAGACATGGCTTTATTTGACTACTAAATCTAAAACCGCTATTTATGTATCTCATAGTTATGTTCTTTATTACTTAGTAGTAATAAAAGTAAAGGTTACTAAACCTTGTATACACACGGCGCCATAGGTTTTTATACGATATATGGTACTATTCCCCTGGGATTTACATGGGAAATTCATGAGAGTAAAGTCGCTTCTTAAAGCAAGTATATCAATAAAGGAGTAGTAACCATTCTTGTTCGAGTTTACTAGATTTTACCATAAAAGGATATTTTTTGTTAATATTTAAAAGTGGAATGGAAACGCAAAAAATAAGTATGTCACCAAGGAAAATTAGCATATCTTGGAAACCAGGCGTCCATTGGACTAGATAACGACTTGTCAGCTATATTTATATGCGATGCAAACCGATATAAATATGCATGAATTACGGATCAGATAAGCGTTTGTCGGTGTTATAGTAGATGATTTAATAATTTGTAACGGAATTACATCATTTCAACCTTTGGTAAAGTTAATGGTAAAAATCGTTGAGTTATTATTCATTTGAATAAAATTGTGACACATCAATGTTTTTACACATTTATGTACGTGTAAATGGAAGATTTTTAATAAGTATTTATTTATTTGCTCTGTTTCAATTTATTATTTCTCCTATCAACTATTATTATTAATGTCACACAAAAAATAACATTTAAAAAAGATATAAAGGCAAGTATAATATCGCTAGTTATACTTATTAATATAGAAATTAAGTACGTGTAAACAAAAATGTTGAAACAAAATAATTGCCGCTCTATGGATTTCCTGTCCATTTGGCACAAATACGTCAAGTGGCTAGGACACAACGGTTTCACGTTTTGTCTTTATAATAATATAATTATTTATCAAAATTAATATGGCGTTAATTGAAGGCGATTCTGAATGGATTCGATTGAGAAATTAAATTCGAGTTGTATTGTGCAATCGATTTTTTTAATAAATAATGGTGACTGACATTAAGAATTATAATCGGTGTCAATAATTATAATTCGTCAACAAATAAAACTATATATTATCAATCTTTGGGCGTTTTTTTCTCTTATCTATACTAATATATTATAAAGTTTGTATGTATAAAATAGGCTCCAAAACTACTGGACTGATTTGGATGAAAATTTGTACAGAGATTATTTGAAACCCGAAGAAGGACATAGGATAGTTTTTATCTCGAAAATCCTACAGAAACGGAATATATACGCGGGTGAATCCGCGGAGCATAGCTAGTCATATAGAGCGAATATCATGCTATTGCTCGCTATCACAATAAAAAGATAATGGTTTCTCGTTTTATATTAAGAAATCCTGCTTATATTTTACATACTGTGACATTACGCAAACCGCCATGTTTTATTTATATCTTAAAATATGGCAACTTTTTTAGAACCACGTTTTAACACTTGACCTCGCAAAAGTCAATAAAAATTCGGCCCTTGACATATCGAGAAATTTATTGAACGCAACGTAAAATCCTTTTTTTACAAAATGTCACTTGTCATACGTCATTGATATAAATAATTTATTAAACGTCTCAATAGTGTAAAATAATTTCAATCAACCATTGATTGCTAATGGTATATCGATATCGATAGTTTTTTTCGATAAGGAGCGTCACTAATGGCTAGAGAATTGATGGCGATCGTGATTTTTTGCTTGTGATGCTTCCGTGTTTAGTTCAGTATTAGTACCATGTACAAGGAACATGCTCATGTATACCTTAAACGACCGATAATATTGAATTCTAAAGTTTTTGTAGGCATTCAAAAAAGAAAATAGAGTATGCCCTTTGTCGTTTGAGATAGTAAGAAATTTCGTATATCTATGATATTTGATTAGACATCAAAATGTTTCTTTCAAATTATGAATAAGCTTAGCTCTTCTCATTTATTCACTTATCATCAAAACATGATCTTTTTAGGTATTTGCATGTAATATGAAAAACATTGAATATGTGTTAGAAAAATCCTCTTACAACTTGAACATTTCTACATAAACTTTCCCTCTTATAACTTCAGATCTCCCCGCGCAATTCGAAACACCTTAACCCAGTGTTTTGTGCGGCATGTACTAAGCTCAAACAATTAATATTTCCCAAACAGAATCCTCACACGTCATCCTTTGAATTGCGACACGCAGCATTTAGAATCTCACATATACGAATCGAGTTTTCAACAAAAACTTGCGGCCTTTTTGCGCGGAGAAAGCCCGCTCGCATCTCCCGCAATGTCTTTATGCTTGCCGCCGGTTGCATGCGAGGGCATGTCACTTTTTCGAATGATTTTATCGATAAAAAATTTCGGACGCGCCCATCACTAGTTACTGTTTTTGACACCTGCGTGTTTGACAATGAATTGTTAATATTTATTGCGTTGGAGGTTTCAGTTTTATTGCACTTTTTCAATCTAGATTTACTTTCAGAAACAGCTTCTAAAAAGACGTATCATGAATACAATAAATAAACCTTAAATAAATTAATTTAATTTTTTGCTTTGCTGCACTTTTCTAAAGTAAAATTTCGTTATTTTTGAAAATCAATTCGTTTTATAGCAACATGTGCTCTGTATGTTGCTTGCGCTATCAATAAATAATACAAAAAAAACCTATCAAAATGATAAATTAACTAATAATGACAAAACTCAAGTCCTTTGCCATAAAAGTTTGACATTAAATGTCATATTTGCCGCCATTTTGATGATGTCCCATTCATGCCTATCATTTCCAATTAATAAGCGATGAATATGTATTACAATAAGAATAGCCAAATTACATTGAAAATACGATTTTTTTGTATTGAATTGACGCGAAGATCCGCAAATCGTTTATGAATTATTCAATGAGTTACTGACTGTGCCAATGACGTCATAATTATGGGGCGCAACTTTTTTCGCAAAATGACGTATCGACTTCAGACATTTTGGTAGTGTAAGAATACTAAAATCTAATTGTGTTGCTCGCATCAGGCATTTTTCTATGTTTATAGAATAGTAAAAACGCATAATATATGTATTTCAAAATGATAGTTTGCAATTTTCTGGTAGTAGATGTAATATCAGTAATATATTAGTAATATAATTGAAATTATTTGAAATTACCTCAGTTTTTAAAGTTGGAATTTGAAAAATATTTGACTATTTGACAACTACATTGCATGTTCTCCACAAATATTTATACAATATGAATACTTCCAAGTTTCTTTCTATATTTCTAACAAAAACATAGATTATCTATAATTCATATTAATTGCAAGAACAGATACATTTGGCACTTCAGTTTCATATTTTCTGCGTATTTTTAAGGCACGCAAAAAAATGTCGTCTTCAATCATCCCTGTGCAGTGCGTATACCTTATGGTTCTTGACCATTTTGGGCCTGTCTCCGATACGTATCGTACCCGTCACGGAAATTAATATAAATAAATATAATTTTGGGCACGTGTACGTCACAAAACATTAACTTGAAGTGTTTTACATTCATTCACGTTCTGTTTATTTTTGTCGTGTTTTATGACTTTATAATTTGATTTGGAATCAATGATATTTTGGTAAGTAATTTAAGTCCTATCTATTTTTATAAGCCTGTTGTGTTTACAAATTAAGGTATGACATTGTAGTGTCTGTAGTCTATGTCAAATTTTTATTTTAGTTTCAAATTAATTTGGGTATGGGGAGGAGGGTAAATCCGCTTCAAAAATGTATCTTAATTTTTCAATCGCGACCCTAAAAGTTAAATAGACAAAGATGATTTGATTAACCCTAAGGGCTGTCACAGTACTATCTAATCATAATTATAAAGGGAGATTTTAGAGGGCAGCCTTGTTACCATGGCAACGAGTTGATTTTGACATATGGTTTAAATTTGAAGGCGTCTAATTGGGTTCAATTTATCTCGTTTTTGGTCCAAATTATGGGGTTTGAGGAACGTGCGTGGTTATCTTTTGAAGTAATTATTGGATGAATCGGTAACAAAAGGGTAGAATTAAATAAAGAAAAATATCTCAGTTCTATTATTGGAAAGATATTTCTGAATGTTCACAGATTAGAGAATAAAAGGCAGATGGAGTGTTCAAACACGAGCAACTGTGTGGGTGAAATTTGAAAATCACGAAGCCCTCGTGACGTGTTGTGTCACACTAGGCGAACATTTTTGTATTCGCTTTTGAAGTTTGTATTTGCTTTTCAGTGTCACTCGAGCCTTCGGCCGCACTCCATCTGCCTTTTATCATCTAATCTGTATTGAATGTTATTCAAAATTTTGATTTAAATTGAATGGATATTAATTATTGGTAATAGTTTTTTTCCTGTTCATTTAACACAACGCAATCCATTCCCAAACTAATCAATTACTACTCCTACTTAGAATTTAAAAACGAAAGAAGTTTATACAACAGTAGAAAATAATTATCACCAACTTGAAAGTTAAGCGCTATATAATCGTTTTTTACTGCTCTCAATACTATAGTCTTAAAGTTTCTAACAAACAGAAATCTACATAAGAAAATGGTAGCGAAAGAAATTGTTGTAAATACATTCGTATCAAATTAGCTATAGTTGTTTTGTACTAAGATTAATTCAGTGGCAACCCCAGGGGTCGGATGGCAAAATAATGAAGCATTTGATCTACTGTTACTGGGGTTAATTGTATAGAATATGAGATGGACTATCAGGCTTTTATTGTGCATTTTCGTGAATTTTGATGTTTGGCAACATGATTAAATTAAATATCTACACGAATAATATAAAGAAGAAAACTTTGGTTCAAAAACTACTGGATCGATTTTAAAAATTCTTTCACCATTCGAAGGCTACATTATCCACGAGTAATATAGGCTATATTTTTAGGCTATATAAAAGTATGCTACGGTATGCTATGTTTAAATATTGTACAGCATTAAATACATTGTAATTTTCTACTGTCTGGGTGTTAATTTATTTATAGTATGTATGTATTTACAAAAAATATATATATTTAAGTATATCTTTATCTAGCTTCCATAGTACTAGCTTTGCGTAGAACTAGATGGTGTATTAAATGTCCCGGAATATTTATTTATCAATTATATAAAGCACTCTAACTTTATTATGTTTTGTATATTGGTCTGTAATCACTTAGTTTATGTATTAATTTTTACTACTAACTATTACCTGCGGCTTCGCTTGCGTGTTTCTCAAGTAAATACTACGAGAATCGTGGGTTTTTGAGTATAAAAGATTGCTAGAGAAGCAATATTTTGTATAATTGTTAGAAAACTGATAGAGTTTGTGTAAAGAGTAAAGACGTTGTTAAAGTTTAGCGAATAAAATATTTGATTTTAACGTTATCCATACATAGGCCAAGCCAGTTCTGAACTCAACATATTCTGAAATGATAGCAATTTTTAAGTCACGCGATCGATCCAAGTCCACAATCACAAGCGATTCTCGCCCTTAACGCAGGATTACAAACGTTAAAATATTTAAAGTAAATCGCGTGAGAAAAAGTACTTCTAATGTTGAATTTTGGGCACGAATAAGGTTCGGAATTGTATGGAATGGCTACTTATATTTTTTGTTCATTGTTTCTATGTGGCACGCAAGCCAATTGTGGCTTTTTTCATGACGGAAGTGGCCAGCCGCAATTATATTCGAATTAGTCACAATTCTAAGATTTCGGTTGTCTGTTTGGCCGTGTGAAGTGCAGCGGCGGAAAATTGGGATGCGTTTGTATAATGTAGGCTTCTTTGTTGATTGTGTGAACTTTTCAGGCGTGTTACGAAGGGAAAATTTCATTTACCGTACCAAGTAATATCGCTAATGTATTTATGATAGACGAGTAAAAAATTTGTAGTAAATACTTTATCAAATAATCAATCTTATATGCTATCTGTAAAAGAAATTTCATCAAAATCCGTCCAGTATTTGCGTCATTGACACACAAATAAATAAACATCCAACTAGACATCTAAACTGTGAATGTGAACATTTATAATATTAATAGGACTAGATTTTTTCGCGGGTAGATGTGTACGCGTCAATACGTT
>LQNK01001813.1:208239-223281 GCA_001586405.1 Phoebis sennae | reverse complement strand
TATTTGCGTCATTGACACACAAATAAATAAACATCCCACTAGACATCTAAACTGTGAATGTGAACATTTATAATATTAATAGGACTACGTTACTATGGGTAAGAAATCGTTACTTACTTACAAACCTTGAAAATAATAAAACTCAATTAAGGATGCGGGCAGGCATGTATTTCCATCCCTTTCCTCTCCTATCCTATTCTACTCCTCTCCCAACTTCGTATCATCAATCCTTTCCTTAACCCCTTCCCTTTCTTCAAGCCGGCGCGACATCTGCGACACTTTGCTGTTGAAGATGTTCATGGGCTGCGGTCAGTCACTTAACATCAGGTGAACCGCATGCCCCGCTTGCCTGCCTATAGCATATAAAAAGTGCGAAATATGCCGAGAACGGATGTTAATTTCTTTCACATTAATACTACACAACCTATTATGACATATACAGAATAAAACAGGCTATTTTTGACGGCCCGATTGTCGCAGTGGTTTAGCAATGGTCTATTGCGCCGGAGGGTGTGGGTTCGATCCCGAGCAGAAAATTATAATGTGATGAACATTGTAATTTTCTACTGTCTGGGTGTTAATTTATCTATAGTATGTATGTATTTACAAAAAAAAAGTATGTTTAAGTATTTCTATCAGTTATATAGTTTCCATAGTACAAGCTTTGCTTAGTTTGTGACTAGATGGCGTTGTGTTAAATGTCCAGGAATATTTATTTATTATTTATTTATTTTATTTTGACGTTATTCCTACTAGAAGTTATAACACGGCATGGATATTCAAAGTATAGATTAATAAAACTGCACAGTAATATAACTACAACTATATTACGACTAAGATCAATCAATCTTGTGTTTATCGTGAGAAAATGCGGTCTTATACAGACCTTGAACGTTTGCAGTGTACAATGCAGGACAAAAGAATCATTTTAGTTGATAGTGAAGTTGTTTGAGTGTTTTCAAACATTTCTTACCAAATCTAAGTTTATTTTAAATGTTCGTTATTTTTATTTTTACCTCTATATGTGTTACTAGCTGATACGCGCTTTGCTTACATAGCATAGTGTTATACATATAGTGAAAGAATTTTTGAAATGGGTCCAGTAGTTTTTGAGCCTATTCATTACAAACAAACAAAGACCACCTACCTATTTCTTGTTAGTTCTTTCCACTATACGTTAGGTAGCCTGGAAGAGATCGCTCTTTAGCGATAAGGCCGCCTATTGCATATATGTATTTCCATTGTTATTGTATTGTGTGCAATAAAGTTATATTCATTCATTCATTCAAAGATTTCCTATTTGTAATATTAGTGTAGATTAGCTACTGCTCATAGATACAAAGATTTAAATATATTATGTTATAAATATGTTTTCTAAGTTACCAAATATTTCGCATTTTTTAAATGCACACACGCACGCTCACACAAACACACACACACTTTGATGATCACTTCTCTTCATTCATATTAAGTTAATTATTTACATTTACTTTTTTTTTTTCATTTTTATACTAGACAGCAAAACATGTACTTATAGCAATGGTAGAAAACTCTGACAACCCAAACATAGTTTATGTTTGTTCATGTATCACTATTACTTTTTAAACAATTATATGTTTAAGTAAAGTTTCACCTAAAAGTAGAAAAATACCTTTTATTTTTTTATGGGAGAGCAAGCAAAGGAGCAAGTGGGTCACCATCATTTTGAAATCTATTCAAAGTCGGTGCAAAATGTTGTCAATTTTTTTACTTTTTAATGTGAGGAAGTCGAACTATTTTTGGCAAAAAGTTGTTCTTATAGATTGAAAATCCATCCATCTCCAATACTTTATGTACGCCTGGTACCTCGATGCAAGATAATATTTAAATTTTTATAATTTATTGCCGATGCCTATCTTCTGTGAGTTATTATGATGTATGCGTATAGTTATTATTTATATGTAATTATAAAGTATATCTACTTTGTTTGCTATTTACAATAATTACTTTTATAATCATATTTAATCTAACCTTGATACCTTATTTGCTTTTTACTATAGAGTGTTGAAAATATTCCTGTTAATAAAATTAAGTTGTTTTAGATTTAAAATACCTGTATTTTAACTAACACTGTTGCAAAAGATTACTTACAATAATAAAATCTATTTATATCATAAAATAGTGTTGTCTGATAATGATTACAATATCGATTGTTTTGCATTTTTATCGACTACCGTGCTGCCATCTATAGTTTCGATAAGCACGTTTAAACAATCAATTTACGCATTATAGTAAAAATAGATGATTTATAAAGTACTAGCTGATCTGTAGCATAATGTTATATAAACAGCCTACAAAATATAGCCTATGTTACTCGTAGATAATGTAGCTCTCAGTAGTTTTTCAGCCTATTTATTACAATCAAACAAACAAACAAATTAAGTTTTACTCTTTATAATATTAGTGTAGATTTCTAAGAATTTTGCACACACTTTTGAAGGTAATTCAAAATTTTCTGGTTTTCAGAGCATTCCGTAACGTAACAAAAAATCAGTTTTGAAAAGGAAAGTCGTGCGCATTAGATGGTTTAGATAACAATGTAATTATTTTGCTTTACCGTTTGCGCAATAACTTCCTCCTCTGTTATAATCTTGTTACACTTATCTGAGGTATGTTTTAACCGACTTTGAAAAGGAGGAACATCATTCATATAAATGATGTTTGCGATTGACAATTTGTTTTAGTTTAAAAAAGGTTGTTTGATGTTCTAATATGCCTATATGTTATTTTGAACCCTTACCTATATGCATACCAAGTTTCATTATAATTGGTTCAGTAGTCTTTGCGTGAAAGTGTAACAAACATACATTTACAAACTTTAGCCGCAGTCTTAGAAATAAGTATAAACTATAATGTATATCTAAAAGGTATGGAAAACTTATGACACTTGCTCACTTAAGCAATAATTTATATCTTTACTGTCAGTTCTAATTGATAGACATCAAAGTACATTTGTTTGCACGTTTGTACAGTAAAGCAGAACCGCTGATCCGAATAGGGTGAAATTTTATACGAATAAAGTTGAAATACTCTTCAAAAATACACTATTTTCACAATGTTTTAACATGGGATGTATGACTTCAGTAGTTATTTAGTTGGTGCTTAAATCTTCTGTCCCTTTCCCCTCTCATTAGAATGAAAGTGACAGCATGATATTTAAGCTGAGTATCGTTTCAGTATTCGGACGTGATTAAAATTAAAATATGGCCGTGTCAAAATGTGAAGGGTTATAAGGTCGATATTCGCTTCCCTACAGACTCACGTCCTGATCTGTCATTACAGTGATAACAGTACGTGAGCTAGTGATGTGCTTTTCGATGTAATTATATCGATAAAATTTAATAATTAATACTTTAACCAGAAAAAAAATCATAATTTAATATAAAATTGAATATTTCCGCTTTGATCACTATCTATCTATCTATCTATACATTTATAAGTGTGTTTCAAGAAAGTAAAATTATAGAGGGACATTGCAAAGTTAATCTATGCTTGACAAGAAAAAAATCTTAATAACAATACTAATATAATAAGTAAAAATTATAAATAAAATAAATAAATACATATTCTCGGACATTTTACACAACGCCATCTAATCCCAAACTAAGCAATGCTTGTACTATGAATACTAGATAACTGATAGACATACTTAGACATACTTTTTTTTTGTAAATACATACATACTATAGATATAACACCCAGACAGTAGAAAATTACAATGTTCATCACATCATAATTTTCTACCCGTGGGAATCGAACCCACACCCTCCGGCGCAATAGACACTGACGTATCCACTGCGCCGACTGAGCAGTCAAAATTGTATGTATATCTATTAATTTTTCATAGCCTCTTTATGAACATATTTTATACAGTTGCTTGTATAGACTCACGTCCCGATCTGTCATTACGCTGATAACAGTACGTGAGCTAGGGCTGTGGTTATCGATGAAACCGCATCGATAAAAAATATCGGTCTTGTCATTATTCCTTACGGGTTCGAAATGAAATTTTTATAAAGTATACAAATAGATTTTCAATGATATTTTGAACAGCTATATTTTATTGTAATACTACAGTTCCGCGTGGTTTAGCTCCCGTAGCATAATGTTATAGCCTGTTTTACTCGTGGGTAATATAGCTTTTGAATGATGAAAGATTTTTTAAAATCCTTCCAGTAGTTTTTGAGCCTATTCATTACAAACAAAGAAACAAAGTCTTCCTCTGTATATTATTAGTATATATATTATGGTTATGTTGTAAGATTACCATGTATTCACACTACAAACGGTTAGTTTAGAAATAATGTTATATAAAATGAACTGGCTCTTTACTGCAGAATAGTCCTCCAAAACAAAAGACAATTTTACGACCACTATTTAAATTTATAATTTAATAAAATATCGATAATGCTCACATCCCTACAGCTACATGTGTTTGTAAATAATTACACGGTAAGTTGATGCATATCATTTTCCGGGATCACTTGTACACTTGTATAAATATGCAGTGCTTTAAATAATAAAACGTTAAAAAAATAAAAAATTAAATTCTTTTTATTTCAATATCTAATAAAAGCTGTACCAATAACATTCAAATTAATTTTAATATTAAAATTAACTTTAAAAAATTCACATTTAATTCAAAAATTAAATACTTATAATATTATACCTCCTTTTAATTTAATATCAAAATTAAAAAATAATATTAAAATTCAAATATAAAAAGCATCGACAACGCTCACATCCCTACAGCTACATGTGTTTGTAAACATATAATTACTTGGTTAGTTGATGCATATCATTTTTTTATGTGTGCGTGCCTGTGTGTGTGCCTGTGTGTGTGTGAGAAACTAGTTTTGCGAGTATATGAGTGATTGTGCACTTTAAAATTGTCGACCACACAACTTATGATGTTTATTTAATTAATTTGTTAATTGTTAACGGATTTTGTTATTACCTTATATTTAATCTTTCTTTCTAACATAGTAGTTTTTACCCGTAGCGTCGTTCGCATAGTTTATAAGTCATTTTACAAGCAAATTAACACAATTTTTGTAAATTGTATCTTGTCATATGTTTTATGAATAAAAACCTACCTATATTAAAAAGTTTCGTCAAAAACTGTTAAGTAGTTGTTACATACACATCAGTCTCTACAAACTTTCGCTTTTATTTATCACTAGCTGTTCCGCGCGACTTCGCTCTCTTAACATCGTATTATATTATATCTTTCCATAATTATTTTTGTATTAATCGGACGGGGTCTGAGATTAGTCCAAACAAACATTTCAGGACATATTAAGACGAATAAAATAAATATTAAATTCATTTGTGAGCTCAGACGAAAGAATTATTAAAATATTGACCTCATAAATTACTTTGAAAGGTGTAAAGTAAATTCATTCGCCTTCAGTTATATAGATTACGGACTTATAAGTGGGAGCAAAAAATGCAAAATTGATTTTATAAAGACTAATATTAAATAAAAATGCTTTTTAACGGATTTCAAACGCGGTTTATTTACATTAGATTTATTTATATTAAGACGTCAAATAATAAAGTAAAATTTAAACTTTAATATAAAAAGAATGCATAATGTTATATAGCCTATGTATATCAGGTATAATGTAGGATTCCAATGGTTAAATAATTTTCAAATCGGAGCCTATTCAATTCAAACAAAATATCAAATCTGTTTAATAATAGTGTAGATAAAATGTCAAAAAAGGCGGGAAATTGAAAGTGACAGCTATCATAGCATAGACAATAAACAGGAGTTGCCATTGCAAAACAAATAAAGCTAGATTTTAACAATTTAATGGCGGCGATTATTTTGTATCAGATTTTAATCAGCTTTTAGAGTAATTGTGTTAAATTACTGTTTTTATGCGTTTAGCGAACTTTACATAACTAACGGCCCATGTAATACTTTTTTGTTGGCTTTTGGCAATATTTTGTTTGTTGAATTGATTTTTACAGTTGTAGAATTATGTAAATGTTTAAAACAGTTGATTATAGACCGAGCGAAGCAAGGTCTCAGGGTCGAGATGGCCGAGCGATTATATGAATAAAAACGTTGTCCGACAATAACTTGAATATTGTTTATCCGATCTTGATAAATTTTCATAGACGAATAGTTTAGACAAAAGAAAATGGTGACTTCGAAGATGACTGAAATTGGTTGGGGACTCAAAGACAGGGGTAAAATAGGTGAATCTTCGTCCAAAGATATCCGGAGTATGGTTTATCTGATTTTGATAAGATTTTGTATGCTAATAGTAAAGATAAAACTTACCGAGTGTGGTATCAAATGAAACGTGTTCATTTATATATTACAACGCGAGGTCTAGCTTGGACCGAGCCACTAGTTAAACTTGACTTTGATATTTCTCTAATTTTTTTCCATACTAATTTTATAAAGAGGAAAGATTTGTTTTTTTGTTTGTATTGAATAGGCTCCGAAACTTCAGGACCGATTTGGATGAAATTTTGTACAGAGATTCTTTAAAACCCCAGGAATGACATAGGATAGTTTATATCCCGAAAATCCTACGGGAATAGGATTTACGCGGGTGAAACCGCGGATTTCAGCGAGTTGAATAAAGTAATAACAAATGTATATCACTTTATATGCATAAAACTGTATCATTTCGAATTGAAAAGTTAAATATTTATGAGAATTTGTGCTCAAAACCGTAAATAAGACATGTTCCGACGTGACCCACTCTCTGGTAGTGAGTATGTGGGCCAGTGTTCAAGGGTTCCGGTGCTTTTTGACTTTGACAGACGTACAAAAAAATTTTCGTGATTTTAATGTTTAAAAGATTAAATTAGTATTATTATTGTGGAAGTGACGACATAGTTTGCATGAATAAATAAATAAAAAAAAAGACATACTTATTACTTAATTACTTCATAATCACAATAATGGTTTATTTATTACTAGCTTCTGTTGGTGGCTTTATTTTCATTAATTTTGGGGTCCAAAGTTCGACAAATTATCCTGTCCAGCTAAGCCTATGCGAATATTCATAAAATTCTCTCATATTTATGATATTAGAACGACTGTAGCTGAAAACCTGTATGATGCCTCTCCTATTACAGCCAGGTCTATAGTTCCATGTCAGGGTATAATGATAATAATAAAAATAGTTTATTTAATATAATGGGAGAGGCGTCAGTCAAGTTTTCAGCTTGCCTCAAACATCTCTCCAAGAAATGGTCCCAGCTCTCAGAATAGTTATGCATGTAATGTTAAAATCATAAGGTAAAACCTATATTATAGCCTCTATAAGGTTTAGACAGAATTTTACATTAATGTATAATATACAGCTATTTCTGTACCAGTATATTTTAATCCAATTCATTATTAAAAAATTGATACAGTATGTTTCTTTATGTTTCTCGTGATACGGCTCACGGCCAGTAAATATAATTCAGTATTTTCCTACCGCTAGTAATATCCTACTATTTTCCTACTTTCTATATGGAAATTTAGGAATATTATAAACTAGCCAGGCCCTGCGGTTTCACCCCTGTATATAACTTCTGATCCCGCGGGAATTCCGGGATTAGAAGTAGTCTTTACGTTACCAAGTTTACAATCGGTTCAGTGGTTTTTTCGTGAAAGAGTAACACACATACATACATTCACACAAACTTTCGTATTCATAATTTTAGTAGGATTAGATGTTAAAGTTTAGATGTTTGTGTCAATCTTGTTGTAACTACTAGACGGATTTTGATGAAATTTCATATATAGTTAGGCTACTTAGCTGGCTATCGGTCCAAAATTAACGCGAGCAATGCCACGTACTGAAGCTAGAGAGTAATAATTTTAAAACGAACATTAATACTAATGTATACTACTTTTATAACGAGGAAAGATTAGATTTTTGTTATTAACATGATAACCGGCAACATCAAAATTTTCAAAGACGTTCCAATTTTGAAAAATTTTTTTTCGAACTGTCAATGTCAAAAAAGGTTTTATTTCGCGCGAACTCTAGTGCACATTTCGCATCCATTGCCATTAGAACGTGTGATTTTTGTAAATAACCTTTACGTTATCGAGACTTGACCTCCGAATCGCCCTCAGACGAGTCGGTTCCGCGCGGTGGTTTTTTAATTGATGTGCATATACATGCTTATACAGGGTGTTTAAATTTGTAATGACAAATAGTTTTAGTTATATGGTTTAGATATATTTAGTGTTGTATTGTAGTTGCTGATAAGGTTGTGTTTATCAATTGTTTCATTACGATTGTTGTATACTTTTATGGTGTTTATTTTTTGTCGAAATTGAGACTGTTTTAAAAATAAATTTGTAGCATGAAGCAATTATCATGCTTTAAAGTAGGTAAATACCTTAATTTTATGAAGCCATTAAATGTATTATTCAGTCAAATTTGTATAAATTATTTATAAATATATAAGTTCATTACGAAATCGCAAAGTAAGTGGAATTATATGAATATACGATGTTAGCGAAAGCCTTAACAAAACGTTTAAAAATAAGTAGTAGTAAACCATGCAGTATACGTAATTGAGGTCACCAAAGATATTAAAATGTCAACATACATAATTCAATAATTACTTCATAAAATAATTAAACCAAAGAAAATATATTATACAACTGTATGTTCACTATGTTTCATTTATTACCTCTTTTCATATGTTAAAAGTATTTTGTAACATTTCCAAAAAAATACTATAGATTAGCAACAGCAATAAAAAGGGCGCCAAAATTATCTACAAGGTTTAGGTGTAAAAAAGAATTGAAATTTGAATAAATATTTAAATATGATAACAAATTTAGAAAGCGGCCAAAATAACTCCCAACATCCTATATACGAACGGACGGTGTACCCAGCAGTGCGTAAATAAATTTTGTACGGACAAAACTGTTATTTTAAAATAATAATTGATGTGTAGTCACATTGTATTCGTCCGGATCTGTATTGTCATTTTTTTGCTTTGTGGTAAACGTTATTACGGCTTGATGCAAGGGAAAATCATTTTCCGTTCTCCACCCCAAGGTCTGAAGCACAATGATTCTCACATTTATTATTACATGTCATTTCGAACAAGAATTTATGGTTATATTTTGATGTGACGTTAACGGTTCGGCTGTATGGCCTTTAACCTTTGCCTCGGATGTGCACTAAAAAAATTAAAACGTCAGTGGATATGTCAATTTGAAAAGTATGAGCATCTTTGCGTTTTAAAACATAAACATTACAAGATAACGTCATTTGAAACAAGAATATGTTTACGTTTCAGCATAGATGATTATTTATCATTTTGTGATTTGACGTTAACGATTTGGCTGTTATGCTTCTGACCTTTGCTTCAATGCAATACTAAAAAACTCAAAACGTCAATGGAATATGTAAATTTAAAAAGTGCATCTGTTGATTTTTAAAAGCGCAAACACGTTTTCGTATTAAAGCGCAATGCGAACATTGTATTTAATAATTATTAAACATACGTGTTTATAATTCATGGATACGACTTTAAAAGGTTGATAAGGTTGTATTTTAACACAATTTTTAACCTATTTGTGTTCTCTCTTGAAAATTCGATTTGAAATAAGTATTTGCTAGTTGTCCTATATCTTTAGAACGCTTTTTTGAAATCCGTTTCTTTTGAACACTAATATAATAAAGAGTAAAGATCTCAGTTTTGACTGATGAAATTATTTTACAATTAAAAACCTACATTAACGTAGGCTATATAACGTTGTACTACGGGAGCGATACCACGGAACTAATAAACTATATTTGTATCTCTATTTTTGAAGAGTTTTTATTTTTACTACTTCAAGAGCGATGAAGACCTCTAAATCAATAAACGTAGTGTAAATTATTAATCAAACTAATATTTTTGTTATTAATAAAACATATCCAATGTGTGAGCCTCATTAAAATCGCATAAATAAATATCCGATACATCTGTTCGACGCGACCCTTTGATATAGAGCTTTAAATATTTAGACACTCCAACTATTTAATTTTATTAAATTTTTTAATGTTTACAAAATCATTTAAATTTTAATAAAATTAATAAAAAATCGCTTGTGATCACCGTCTGGTCTTTTACTGTATCAATTTTTCTGTAAAGGTTAATGGATCTCAGATTAAAGAGTTCGTTGTAAAATAACCAGTTTAATTCTTTTAAGCTCCGTTTGTTTTTTATCTACTTATATTATAAAGAGGAAACATTTAAGTTTTTCAGTAGAAATTGCCTAAATTATACTATTTAACTTTATTAGGATTTAGGATTGAAGCTGCGCAGAACAGCTAGGCTTCTTAAATATTAAACGTCACACGAACAATATTATATCGAAAATTATACGAATATTCTCATGACAAAACAACGCAGTAAGAGTTCGAACCAATAATAGTTTGAAATTAAAATATTTTAAACTGTCTAAAAATTCTAAGGGCTATACATTTCATGTTATTGCAAGGTGTTGATCGGGGTACAGAATAAAATAACATGCATGTTTATACAAGAACACGATTCGGAAATTAATTGTATCTACTATTTAAATAAAAACTACACATGTTACATCAATGCGCTTCGAACTTTTTAAAACGTTCCAATTTCAATTTTTTTTTGACAACTGTCAATGTCAAAGAAGGTTTTATACGATTTGAATTATATTCTATTTAGGTAGGATAATTTTTTGTTATTGCTTAATTGTTCGATTTATTTTTAGCGCAGCCTCGTCGAATCCACCGGATTTAGATTTTGACACTTCAATTACAACAGGTAATTTATGAACAATTTTAAAAACTAAATAAAGTTAACATTAATCAATCCACGCTTCGGCTAACATGTGAACAAGAGCCCCTTACTAAGAAACACGTGATTCATGCGATTTCATAATGAAAGTGAACGAGTTTATTCTTAAAATTGAGTTGTTGTTTTAAAATCCACGAGTAAGGCAAAGGATTTTGATCATTCAGCCAGGATTTGACGTAAGACGTCAATTCGAACGCATTGTTTTTTTTAATGTCACCTAAGGGCAAAGGATTGTATTGATTATTTATGACATTAGTCGTGCCTAGTGGTTTCGCCCGCGTACTAAAATAATGCTAAATAGCAGGGATAGTTAGCCTAGAATTTTTAAATTTCGAAGTTTTATTCAGAGACTTTATTATATTACTGTTGTTTATATAAAGATGTTTTTTTAATCTCAGCCTAAGGCCAAGTTCGCAAGCGCGGATGCACATAAGGCCGATGCCGTACTTAAGATAACACTGCTATTACTGTGGTTGTCGCCCGTGACGCCGCCATTTTGTCTATTAACTATAGCGTAATAGTGGGAAAATATGGCGAAACGAAATTGGATTCACATTTTCGTCTTTGTTGTTGAATTTCAAAAGCCGAATTTTGAGTGTTGCCATGAGGAAAAAAGTTAATTCTATTGAAATCTTGCTTTGTCATTAATCATTGTTTTTAGTATGGCAATGATCGTAACTGTGAAATGAGTATTTCTAGGTTATGTTTGTTCAAATACTTAGTAGATGCTTAACTTTCATACATACTTAAATATCATTTAGGTCTCTATCCTTTCATCAGAGTATTAAGAGTAATGAGCTTGATATTTTAAAACTCTTTAAACTTGAATACCGTTTCAGTATTTGAGCTCCTAACTCTAAATTACAAACCTTTTATCAAACTGCTAGTCACATACCTGAAACAAATTGAAAACATGAGTATTATCCATTGAATCCAACAAAACAAATAAAAAACCTAATTAAGTTACTGAACTGACATTTGGCGGCAAAACACACGCGGGCCATCATAAATTCTAGTCTAATAAAAAAGCAATTTAAAAAACATTCAAATTCGAGAACTATTTTATTCGGCCAGTATTTCTTCAACCCTTGTCAAAGAAATGTAAGCTTTATGTAAAGAAAATAGAGTTGATTTCGGGGAAATGTAGGACGTAGTAGGCTGGTCGCTTCGCCAGGCAACCGTGACGTCATCGGTCGGTAACCACGGTAGATGCACAAGCGGTAACTTCACTATCATGAGATTATCGATAAACTGTACTTTTATTTCGCATAAAACTTTTATTTATAACTTATTTCCACTAGGACTAACAGATTATATAAATAATAGTAATAAAATTTAAACAGCAATACGAATACCACATTCAAAATACATATTTTAATAACAAGAAGAATTCCTATGATAGTTTCAAGTCCACAACATAAAAACATCTAGACCAATTTTAAAAAGCCTTTGCCACAGTTTGAAATTCATTACCTATTCAAAATTTTATTATCAATACATACTACTGCCACTAAATATTGCAGCTGATTCTCAATAAGTTTAAACATCTATCAATTAATTAATCGAATAATTTCAATCTATATATAGGCCTAAATAATAAAAATATAATCCATAATAAAATTTTATTAACCCATTTTACAGTAGTATCAATGTCATTTTGACAGCATAACTCAATGACAGTTTTTTTTTAAGGTGATGGCCACACGTCATTATGCGAACAGATAATAAATACATACAGATAATAAAAACATACAGATAAAGTAATTGGCAGTAAGGTGTTATTTCCGAATGCAAATCGAGTAATATATCTTCTATAAGTACTTGCTTTTATGGAAACAAGATCAAACGACAATTCCTTGCCTTTTACAATAAAAAATGATTAAGACATTATCTATTTAAAGTTGATTGATATTTAAATGATTATGTGATGAATATTGAAAATAGTTTTCTTGTGCTCGTAGAGATAATTCAATTGCTTTAATAAAATTATATGAAGTTATGGAACAAATAAATGTATTCATGCCTATAAAATCGTGCTTAAGACTAAATAATGTATATTAATTGTATTAAACCCATTCATAATCTATACTATTGTTATTAAGCTGAAGAGTTTGTTTGAACGCTTTAATCTCGAAAACCACTGGACGCATTCAAAAAATCTTGAATAGATGAAAGCTATCTAACACTATAGTGTTAAAGCTATCTAACACTACAGTCTATAGACTGACCGACCGACCGAATCCGCTAAAGGGCTAATATAGTACAAACGTTATAATATAATTACTATACCTCCAATAATATTTCAACATTTCTCAGAGAATCATAACAGATAAATAATGTACAATGCAACAATAACACTTCTCAAATGTAACATACATTCGAATGATATCAAAAAAATGTTCTCTAACCTCAAAATACAACCGAGAAAGTAGAAAAAAGCGTATTTTGATTCAAAACAGTCATTAAATGTAACGCCTCGCATGACGCGGGATCTCAAAGTGACGTTTTTGACATATCCGGTTCCTAAAGTCGACAGACGTTAATGTTTTTTTAATTTTAAACGGGCCGAGGAAATTTGGCGTTTTAATTTTTTAATGTTTTTGAAAAAAAAATATTTATTCTGGCAATGTGCTTACACTTTATAACGTTGAAAAAAACGTGTTGAAATTGTAAGTAAGTTTAATGTTTATCAAAATAAAAATAAAATTCAATGTTTAAAAATCATAAATAAAAACTGCTTCATATAAAATTGTTAAATCGTCTATGGAATTAATAAATACTATGTCTGCATTAAATACGATGAAACCAGAGAAATACATAAGTAATAAAATCTAATTACCGTGAAATACACCCAAAAGCCTTTCACATTACATTCGTAGAAACACAAATTTCTTCTATACTACCATTAAACAATAAAATTATCTAACAAATTATTATCTACGTAGTAATTTATTTAAATATATTACGTGTTAACTCAATTTTATCTGTGCTCCAACAAAAGGCGCGATATTCAAATTTGGAATTATGAATGGTCGGCCATTTTTTATCCAATTCTTTTTTCAAATAGAGAATGATTGATAGTCTGTGGGTTTTTTTGTTCGTGCCGTCATTAGTAGTTAATTAGATGTGGACTAGATCATTTGTAACCTTTGTCCGTTCGGGAGTTACGTAAAGGGAAGTTTTTATGACAATACGGGTGTTTTTTATCGTCTATTAGCGAATTAAAATAACGGTTATCATGAAAGTATTCTAGATGATTTCCATATACCAAACTCAGGTGCATTCTCTATTCCTTTACTCTCGTAAACCGATGGGACGGCAGACCGACACGACCGGAGAGAGATCAGGCGCAGGACCGACGGCTTTACGTGCTCCGAGGCACGGGAGTATGCAAACACCGCTAATTTCCTACTACTGAGATTATTAGCAATATCGCATTATTAAATGTTAGCCCCACTCGGGAATTGAACCTAGGTTTGTATACAAATATGCAATCACTAGAACAACAAGGCATTTTAGATCATATAAAAGACTCATGGCAGGTGCCAACTAATTCAACAACAGGACAGTTATAAGGCCAATCATTATAAAATTAATAACTATATCAGTTAAATAAACCAAAATATTCTTCAAAGTATCTTTACTCGCATAATTTCTGATCCCGTGGCAACTCCGGGATTAAAAGTACTACGATATTCTGAACCCTTACATGTATACCAAATTTCATCACAGTCAGTTCAGTAGTTTTCGCGTGAAAGAGTACAAGAGAACAAACATCCTCATAAACTTTCGCATTTAGTATTCTTAAGTGAAAAGTGGGAAATAGCAAAAATGTCCACGAATTGCGCAATTAGCTACTTGAATTTGATTAATGGTTATTGTGAATGGTAACACTGAGTGACCAACAAGTTAATCCAGATATCAATGCCCTTGTGTTTGATTTATTACTGGCAAGTACCGTATTTGAAAAATGTTTATTAATTCGAAATTTGTTGCTACCTTCATTGCTTAATTTGTACTCATTTTGTATTGGTCTAACTTAATCATAGTTATTTGAACAAGCTGAGCTCCGCGGTTTAACCCGCGTATATCGCGTATATCCCGTAGGATTTCCGAGACAAATCCTATGTCCTTTCTCAGGCTTCAATCTCTGTACAAAATTTCATCCAAATAGTGCAATAGTTTCGGAGTCTT
>LQNK01001813.1:191332-207886 GCA_001586405.1 Phoebis sennae | reverse complement strand
TTCAGTAGTTTTCGCGTAAGAATAACAAACATCCTCCCAAACTTTCGCATTTAGTATTCTTAAGTGAAAAGTGGGAAATAGCAAAAATATACGAATTGCGCAATTAGCTACTTGAATTTGATTAATGGTTATTGTGAATGGTAACACTGAGTGACCAACAAGTTAATCCAGATATCAATGCCCTTGTGTTTGATTTATTACTGGCAAGGCTTATTTGAAAAATGTTGATTATTTTGAAATTTGTTGCTACCTTCATTAGTTAATTTGTACACATGATTTTTTTGTGACAGCAGAAATGTTTCGTCTTGGTCTAACTTACGGCCATTTTCAATAATGTATCAATGATTATGGATAGATTGTTATGTCAGATTATATGACAATAGATAGACAAAAGTCATAGCAAATGTATCCGTCATTAGGATATTGAAATCAAAGTAAGTGCAAATAGATAGATTTGTCTGACGTCAGTAAGCAAAACAAGGGGTAGATAGAATATTGAAAACGGTCTATAATCATAATTATTTGAACTAGCTGAGCTCCGCGGTTTCACCCGCGTATATCGCGTATATCCCGTAGGATTTCCGAGACAAATCCTATGTCCTTTCTCAGGCTTCAAACAATCTCTGAACAATTTCATCCAAATAGTCCAATAGTTTCGGAGTCTTTACAAATCAAACAAACAAATCTTGCCTCTTTATAATATTAGTATGTAATATAAGTTAAGATGATAGTCATATCGTTTCTAAAACAGTTTTAGATATAAATTTTTAACAATTAGTTTTTTTTATATATAACGTACCGTATACAATTATGTTCTTGAAGGAAGCTATAATAAAGCTAAGCATAATATCAACAACATAACAGTTGTCTTAACTGGCCGTTGATTTAATGAATTCCTGATTAGTTTTTGAACAAATAAACAGTTAATCGCAAGGTTAGTTACATAACGAGCAAGAGAAATCGCTCGGATGAACTGCCGAGGTCATAATTTTGACGGCAAGTTACAACACCGACAAAAAGTCTATAACCTAACCTGCAAACACTAGAACACGGCAGCCGTCTTGGGCAAGCATCCGGTGGATCAATCGAGCCAATATACCGACTAGATTAGCCTGACCTCTCTAAGAACAACAATGTACCCCGCGATCGACCACAATTCAAACAAACAGAGGGACGAAGTAGGTCAATCTACGCTGGTTCAGTTAACTGTTCGTATCATACGAATATCCCAACCAATATAAGATGGACCACGCTTCAGTACCACTGTGACCCTCTGACGTCCAATACTGAAGGTGAGAGCGGGGAGGTGAGGGTCACATTATACCAGTACTCGGCTAACAACGAGAACGTCACTTGAGCACATTACGGGTTTAATCGGGACTTCCTACTTATGCCCCAAGCGCGTCGTACCGAGATTTGTTCCAATTTTAAATTTGTTTATTCAAAGTTGCCAGCTTCAACGCATTTGAAATAAGATGATTGCCAACTAATGAACGTAAAAAAGAAACCGCATGAAAAACATCGCATTGTTTGCAGTCTAACAATGCAAAGACAAAACGAATAATTCAGATGTGTCTATAAAAAGGTATTAATGTTTATGCAACGCATATTTTATGTCGTGACATTAAATTATAAAAGCAATTAAAACTACCGGGTTTTGAATGACATCTAGCCGTTATTGCGAGAAGAAATCGAAAAATTAATAAAATTAAGTCGACGCAAGAATCCATAGATTATAAATGAATATGCGTTTAATTTATAATCTATGATGAATTATTTTTTGTCTGTGCTTGAGAATGCGATGCATAAATGGCGCGTTCTTTCTTTTCCGGTATGAGATGCATTGTTTATTAATTGTATAGTTTTTAACAAGATAGAGACATTATGCATGGGAAAATTAATCGTGTGTGTTGTGACATGTTGAATCTTATTTCTACGATCTGTAATGTTGATAATGTAGGTTAAGTTAGATAGCACAATTTTATATAAACAAAGGGTTTTAAGTAGATGCAAATCTTAGCTTGTAAATATTGTAATGTAATGTGATTTTTTTGCATTTTTAATTGCTTTATTAAAATGGAGACTTGGCACGCCTCTAGTACAATAGGTCTTTTATATTGTCAAAGATGTTGGTGTTACTTTGCTTGTTTAAAAAACATACCATTGATGGTGAAAAGGAAGAATGGATAAATTACGATTGAAAATTAACCGCTTTATTTTCTGTTACTATTTTGTCATACTCAAATTCCAAATTTGATATTAAGTCAACGAGAATTGAAGATGTTATATTCTCTCGACGCTTCCTTTGCCACCTCTCTAATTCTCTATGTCTAAAGGACTTCTTACATTACTCCAATTTAAGGGACCTTTAATCTCCTAATATTATACTTTCTAACAGCCGTTTTCAATAATGTGTCAAAGATTATGGATAGATTGTTATCTCACATTATATGACGTTAGATAGACATACTAAACGTTATCCGTCGGTAGGATATTGAAATCAAAGTAAGTGCAAATAGATACATTAGTCTGACTATAGTAAGGAAAACAAGGGATAGATACAATATTGAAAAACAGCCATAAGTAAGTAACCTACTTACGATTAGACTGGTAAGAACATCAACATATGTTACAAGCTTCTATAGAATTGTCACTATTAATATATGTAATATAATTACCTGATACACAATTTCAAAACGTTATTACATTTACATCACAGATTAAATTATATAACTTAATATCTTCCGTCATTTCTTAAAAGTGTCATTGCATTATGTCAAACTGACATTTCTGCAGCGAAAAACTTAAAAGGTCGGTTACGCGCGCAAAAAGTCGCTATTCGTGTTGTAACTGACATGAAATTACAGTATAGGCCCCCACGTATAGTTGATTATAATCCAATAATGACATTATTGAAGTGGACAAAAACCACATTAAGATATACACCCTACCTCATCGTTTATTAAATTATGACACGGGGAAGTATCCTTTACCCCACAAGTTATTAGTTTCAATTTTCCATAAATGTATTTTTGCTCGGAAAAAATGTGATAGACTATTATAAATACTGTTTTAGTACGCGACAGATGCATTTTCTAGATGCTATCTTGTTTTCTATTAAGCTGCGGTTAAATAATACGTTTTAATATATATTTAAAGTGGAGTGCTTTTTTATTTGCGACATGTTAATATTGCTTTTATATAACGTATACAAGAGCTCATTTCTTTGTAAATTATTGATTTATTAATGTGGAACAAGATCTGATGTACATTATTTATACGTATAAATAATTAAAAAAGACAATATTGATTGATTGGCCGCCTCGTTGGTTCAGTGGTTAAGCGTTACAACTGTGAGGTCTTGGGTTCAATCTGAGGTAGAGACATGAAAAAAATTTTTTTATCGGGCAGAACAGTGATCATGCCTCTAAATATATAAATAATTTAGCTATTTTCTGTTAAAACTAGCGTTATAGAAATATTTTTAAGTAATAGTACTATATTACTACATTAATTCATTTTTATTGAAAAATCATAATTCTACGCAACACGTGTATACTGTCCTTTAAAAAGTTTTTATTTACATTTTTTTCTATAAAAATGCAGTATGACTAACAATGCAACAAATGCATAATTATTTAAGTAATTGTTAATACTAGAAACTTGATCTATTACGCAGCAACCTGTATGTAGATTATACAGTTTTTTATTATGGTAACGTTATAAACATTTCACAATATTTCGTATTTTAATGGAGATTTTGACGCGGGAATTTTAATAAAATGAGTTGTCAAAATTTTTCAAATATGGATTTTTTTTTACTTTTTTACAATTCGAATTTTTTAGCAAGATGTTATTATCATAGTTCACATTAATTGTTAACAGAAAGAATTTTTATTTATATATTATTTTAATTAATATTGTTCAAATCCTATTTCATTTCAACTAATATTCTTTATTGTAAAAAAGTGGTGGCTAAATAAATCGATTTTAAACAGATTACACCAATCACACGGCCAATAATTAAGAAGTTCATAATCGCGTGTCTTAATATGAAAATAGTGTGAAATTTCTTCAGAAGAGTTATGTCAGATATGATTCATTATGAAGTATTTATTACACGTAAATATACGTTATTCTATTTTTAAATAATGTTTTTTAATCATTGAATTTTTCTGAGGAAACCGCCGTATTTCTAATAAGGTATTTTTAAAAAGTCAAAGGTATGTGCATTAGATAATCGCGATATAACTTAATGCATTGTAAATAATACAAATTCGTGGAATATAATGCCATTTGAGTTAAGAAATCTGCCATCGTATTATTTAAACAAGATACAAGTAAACAAAAAAATATGGCGGCTACAGATTAAAAAAATACACTATATTAAAAAATTAGAGTTATAACACCTTCCTAAGGCATTTTATTGCAGATAACCATAAATGGATAAATAATATCGAAAAATATGCTATATGCCTTTCTCGCAATACTAAATTTAAAAAGGGATGAAGTCAAAAAAGTGGGATCAAGAAAATTAAACTGACGACTTATTACGTAAGTATTAAAAGTAATTATTAAACTATATCATAGAGTTTATGAACATTCAACTCATCGTATACATCCAAATTAAATTTCACACATCTTTTTGAACATGATCCCTAAGAAGACTAGCAACGTTTCAGATTCCATGCCCAATCTTTTCTCTTATAAACCCATTCAGACATTTAAGGACACTAATAACTTCATATTTCTTCATATTTCTTCAAGTGTCAAATGATGACGTGATACGCCTCAACATTACCGAATTAATCAATCAAAAAAATTCCTATACGCGCTTGGTACCTACCACCGTATGGAATCTTGATTCCATCGATTAGGTTTCCAAAATTTCATTCATACCAAACCTGGAACTTCCTAAATAAAGAAACCCCGCAAAACCAGTCGCAAAACAAATTCTAAGAAACTGAACAAAAATGAATGTGAAACTATGCGGTTTCTTGCTAATTTTTATGCAATGCTTTTTATATAAAACGAGTTTATGTACTGGCTATGTTTTATACTCCGTGTTACAGACCGCGAGCTCCATTTTTTATTAAAAGAAATATCTTTTCACTACAATCTGTTTTAAGTAATTGCTGTTCTATTAAGCTAATTATTTATTGCGTAATTTCATTGTTTAATGAAGGTTTTATTATTTTTTAAATGAGAATGGGATTTTGAGTGACTTTTATATTTTTTTTATGTTAGTTAAATACCTTTCTTTAGTGTACTAGATGATCGATGCATGGTACGATTCCATAGATAATTTTTTTTCTGAAAGTTAAGCTTAATATATATATATTTAAAATATCTTATTTATTATTAAAAATATGCGTTGAACTTTATTTTCCTCAATAATGCAATTGCTTAGGTAAAATAATAAATGTTACAATTCAAAGAGACATATTGAATCAAATATCACAACTAATACCGAACAAGAACATTTACTAATGTCCTTATTGTATTTGTCACACTTTTATCACAATAAAATAATTAGCAAAGCCCCTAAATAGCCACTGCATATAATAGCTTGCGCATAAATAGCCATTGTATGCCACGTGGCTAAAGAGATTATTCCAACTGGCTAGATGGGAAACGTATGGGATACAATTTCGTATGGGGTTGTTTTGACAGCTCGGTGGGTCAATTATGACGTCATAGTTCATTGGTGTTAGACGATTGTCATGTTTATAGACTAGCTATTGTGCGCGGTGTCGCTTGCAGTTTTTACTTGATATTTAGCGGTATATTGTGTGCAAGTTACTGTTTTCATATATGTTTAGATTATTTTCTAATGTTAAATTTGTGGAATATTATTATATATAACTATATATAACTCTTACTTTTTTAGTGAGGATAGAATTTTATATCATTGTAAGTAATTAAAAGGTAGTCTTTTCTGTATTTTTTGTTAATATTTTTCTATATTTATTTTAGTTTATTTTGCAAAATCTTTCTATAAAGCATTTTATACAGTTCGATTTACAAGATGATACATAAAAATTATTATTATATAATATTTAGTATCAGATTACACTAAACAACTTTGTATATTGTATTATATCAAAATATACTAAAATACTATCAATAGCACCATTTGACTTTTTTAAATACATATTTGGCATACACAGTTTCGGACTTTCTCATTTTAACTTTTAAAGGGCCTCAGAGCATTCTTCACATTAAACCTTAGAATCTGTATATAGGTATGTTTATTCATTACTACGGAACGCGAGAGAATGACGGAGGCGGGTCCTTTGTCCCCGTTATATAGGGTTGTCACTGCGTAATAATAAATAATTAAAGGGCAGTGTTGTCACCCCTAAGAATACTAATGATGTATATAAGAAAAGTAATGATTTATTTATTTCAGGCAATATATTGTTGTAAAGATAAAAATCTTAAATAAAGTAAACTTCAATTATTAGCTGATCCTCCCGTAGGTTAATGTTATGTTCATCTGGGATTATGCAGTATTCCAGTTTCGGAGCCTTTTCTATTCATTTTTGTAGAAAACTACTTTTTGTTTCTTTTTTAACAACAGTAAGAGAATAAGTAGACAAATAAAAATTTTTAGACAGGTTATTTAGTATATGGAAATTAGGATTATTAAAGCACAAATTAAGCCAAGATTCGAAGGAGATATAATCGTCTTTTTTACAGAAGAACAGCCTTACATAGAAGTTAATATACGTTATAGCTTGAAGAATTCACTGTGACATTTTGGTCACCTGATGATCAAAATGCACTTGGCATCATTTCATATTTGACCTTAAAAATAGTGAAGTTTAATAATTACTTTTCATTTTATATTTCATATTAAAATAAATTTGACAACCCTAGCGTACAGCTGTAAACACGCTTTTGCTACAAGTTAAAATGTTCTTATTAAAATCTATATTGGGTTTATTAAGCGATATGCAACCTTTTGGAGAATCAGTCTTCGAGATTTTTCTAACACTAACCGTGCCTTTCGGTTTTACCCGCCTATAACCTTAGCTGCTAATTATTATTAGAAATAATTTTTACAGCTAGTATATATTATAGATGCGAAAATGACTCTGTCTGTGTCTTATTCACGTCTAAATCACTGAGCAGATTTTGATGAAATTTAGAACAGGGATAAAATATAGTTTTTATCTCGGATATGCCACGGGAATGGAAACCACCGTCTATGAAATTTATTAAAATTAGGCAAAAAAACGAATTAATTATACATTACCAAGAAACATAAATTAATCAATAAAAATAAATGGAATTACCATTTTTCCCTAGAGATAAGCCTTATGTTAACAACTTGTTCTGTATTTGTACAAATAGGGAGAATTTATTCTACAATGCAGGTAATGTATAATTAAATAGATTTGAAATTGATTGTTTGACATTTTTACTAAAATTTATGATATCATTATTCATACTAAATTAATTTATATTTTGTATTGTTACCTCTTGATAGAACTGCATCTTGATTGATTTGTACATAAAAACACTTTAATTGGAACTATTAAAGTGTTTTAGTATATAATATATGTATACAGTATTTGTTAATATATTAATATTTTAGTGCGTTCAGAAATAAAAATATTTTAGTGCGTGCAGAAATAAAAATCGAATGTTGTTTTAGCAATTATTACTTCCAATTATGGGATGTTTTTTTCTCAATATGAAATATATTAGCTACTAGCTTTGCCCCGCAGTTTTACCCCGACCTCGTAGGATTCCGGGATATAAACTATCCTTTTCGGGTTTCAAAGAATTTCTGTGCAAAATTTCATCTAAATCGATTCAATGGTTAAGTCGTGAAGAAAGGACAGACTCAGAGACAGAGTTACTTTCGCATTTATAGTATTAGTAGGGAAGTTTGGATTATTATATGGATTAACTCTTATTTATAGAGTATAAGTGAACGGACAAAAGATCAACCAAAGAAATGGACATAAAACATATCACAGTTAACGAAAAATTTTACCTATAACATTAATTTTTAAATTTTACTATCGAACCCCCTACCTTCAGATTCAACCACTGCACCATTGCCCTCATTTACATGCAGTCCGACAGGTCTGATAGATATCGGGAAAGTAGATATAAGCTATTTAATATGCAAAGTTGGCGCCAAGTTTCTCTCAGAATATCAGGCCAATATTTTCAAATTAGATACAAGGGTTGCCATCATTATTTGAATTATTCTAAGAGTAACAGGCCTCAGAGTCGAGATTTCAATTTCTTTTGCCAAAAAATAGAACCGACTTCCTCACTCTAAATAGTAGAAAATAACTTTTATTTTTGTTGAAATCAATACATATTATTTTCTACTTTTTAGAGTGAGGAAATCGGTTACATTGTTTGGCAAAAAGTTATTATTTTTCCCTTTTTAGTGTCCTGTGAAGGGTAATCATATCATCTAAACTTCAACCGCAGAGCTTATTCTGTTGATTTTCGAGAATTTTTCTGTTGAATTTCTTCCACATGGATGACCAAATTGAACCAAATTTCTACGAGACTACACTAATTCTTTCGAATGCAAAAGAAATTCCCAAATCGGTCAATAAACGCCGGGGATATGCGGTAACATGTATAAAAAAATACGGTCGAATTGACAACCTCCTCCTTTTCTTGAAAGTCGGTTAAAAATGTAAAGAGCACACACACTCACACACAAGAAAATTGTTCATATATCTTATTGCATAATATGTTGTAATTCTTTATACTTGCCGTTATCTTGTTACTGTGAAGTATGTATTTTAGAACCTAGGTGAACTGTTGGACTACTTTGGTAAGTTATTTACACTAATATTATAAAGAGGAAAACTTTTTCTGTTTGGTTGTAATGAATAGGCTCAAAAACTACTGGACCGATTTAGAAAAATTCTTTCACCATTCGAAAGCTACGTTATCCACAAGTAACACAGACCATATTTTATAGACTATCGTATAATGTTATATATTTAATGTTGCTAGTATCAAGAAACTCAACTAAAATATGTTATATTTATACGGAACCCTAAAAACCTTAACCTTTTTAATGTCAATTAAGAAGTCAATGTCAAGTAACCTACATAAAACTTTCTCTGTTGCAAAAATATTGCGCATTTGTTGACAACGTTTTTTATTTTCATAATTTATTTTTAAATGCCATATTTTTACTAGCTGCCGAACGCGGCGTCGTTCGTGAAAGTGACAGCTATAGTTGCCTATCTGTATACAAAGTCGCATCAAAATCGGTTCAGTAGTGAGTCATTTATAATACTGTACTTGGGTGGATATGTATGTACTTTATTTCATAATTTACATATTGGTTGGATGTTTTTATAGGGACCATTTTTAAACAGACACCCTCTGGAAGTTGGCGGTGTTGGAACACCCCCGTGCCTCGGAGAGCACGTAAAGCCGTCGGTCCTGCGTCTGATCTCTCTCCGGTCGTGTCGGTCTGCCGTCCCATCGGGTTAGAGTAAAAGAATAGAGAGTGCACCTGTGTTTGCGCGTACACTTGTGCACTATAATATCTCCTGCGCAGCTGGCTAGTCTCTGTTGAGATTGGCCACCATGGCCGAAATCCGTCAGGGGAGATATTATGATTATTTATTATTATTATGACGTTCCATCGTTTATAGGAACAGGGCATAGCAGTAGTATTACAATCTTATATTTTCGAGGCTTTCCTCGAAAAAACATGTTGAAATAAAAAAATATCGTTTAAACAATTTTACACAACACGGTACTGACCTTTTCAACGAATACCGGCGATATTTCATACGTTGTATAATTCACGGTTCCTTTATATCAACTCAATCGGCTTTTAGGCTCAGCGCTCAGTTGCGGGCTGCGCGTGCGCAAGTTTACGATATTTTTGTGTTTCACAATAATATGTACTGTAATGGACCGTTTGCTAGGTTTTTTTCATAAAATAACATCATTTTAATAGTGTTATAGGTAAGTGGCTAACTTAGCTTGACATATATCCTACGCTATACAAAGTATTTACATGCATTGTATAGCGTATTTGTTTGCTTATCATGACATATATGCTAAGTATTTACATTAATTTAAGTTTATATACTAAGTTTTGATTCATGAACAAAACCTTCAGTTTCATTCTCATTCCTCTTACAAGGGTATAAATACACAGACCTCAGCTAAGTACATCATTTCGTAAACTAACACAGACGATGAAGAAGCTAAGAATTTACGAGTGAGACGGTAGGTGTTGGGGACATTTTGAATGAGTATAAGAGTGGATGTAGGCTTAGGTAGAGTGGATTTTAAATAGACATTAAAATCAATACATATTTAACTCAAATGTGACTGACTGACTGACAGTAATCTATCAATGCACAGTCCAAACTGCTGGATGGATCGGGCTGAAATTTAGCATGCAGGTAGATAGCATGACGTAGCCATCTGCTAAGAAAGGATTTTGATGAAATCTCATGGGAAAGCAGAAAACAGATGTATACCTATATACTTATTTTGAAATATTATTACGTATAAATAAAGTTAAGTATTAAATGAACGCTCTACCTTATTTGTTCACAAAGCGAGGCTGATTTTTTACCGGTCAGTGAAATTTTATTTATCGCTATATTACAAATATGTTCTTATTTCGAGTATTTTGTGATCTAAAAATATTTATACGTTATACATTTCTTGCGTTATTACGATAACTGTATTTTAAAGAATGATATTATATTTAAGGATAGCTAACATATAAATAATGAAAAAGATATAAACAATACATAAAAGAGTAAAATATTAACAGAAATACAAATTTAAAAAATAGATACGGAATTTTATTAAATTTAAAGAATCGCTGATTTATTTATTTATAGCACTTGTACAAAAGGTTTTATACAAATTATATTAATGTACAGTTCCTTTAAAAATAAAATTGGTTGTTTTACTTACTAGGCGTAATTCGCGTATCTATAATAAACGTGGCGTTAACATAACCACCAAAACATGGCTCCGATTGGTTGATAATAACCGCTCGTTAATGAAAACGATTCGTATCTGTTATGGACGTTCCGTCGTTTATAGAAATTGGGCTTTAATGAATTTGATCGCCTTACTCGTTTTGGTGAAAATTAAATAATGTATGGGAGGGTCCTAGGGTTGCCACATTTTTAATTAAAAAATAAGTACATTAAGTTCGTTTTAGAAAAATAAGTACTGAGCGTACAAAGGTTTGAAAACTTGAACAGCGAGTAAAGTATAAAGTAAAACTGCTCAAAATAACTTACAATCTACACTAATATTATAAAGAGGAAATCTTTGTATGTTTGTAATGAATAGGCTCAAAAACTACTGGACCGATTTTAAAAATTCTTTCACCATTCGAAAGCTACATTATCCACGAGTAACATAGGCTATATTTTATAGGCATATAACATTATGTTACGGAAGCGAAGCCGCGCGGATCAGCTAGTAATTTAATAAAAAGAATGTGTGGAAACCCTAGAGGACAGATATACATTTTCGATTAGATGTTTAAATTAATTATGTACAATTAATTATATTATGAGATTTGAATGCAGTTTACACCTTCAAATATATTTTAGATGAAATGAAATTAAAATATTATTTATTGCAGAACTTTTTATAAATTTTTATTAATGCATATGTACAATAGGTGAATATTAATAGGCATATTTAAAATTGTAATATGAAAAATTGACAAACGTATTTTACGTTTTGATTGAAATTTAAATCTTTCACAAAAAATATCAATTGTTAAGCAAACATTTTTGTTTGAAGTCGGATGAGATTTGGATAAAAAATTGTAGGCATTAAGCATTTTTGTGTAAGTATAAAAGATTTTTTTTTTGTGGAAAATAAGTGACCCGATATTGCCTGAGGAATTTCTAGAATTACTTAATTGTAAATTTAAGGACTTCAACAGCAAAATTCAGTTTATAGAATTTAAGAAAAAATGTATAAGCCATTTTATATAAGAAAAAATAAACTTATACAGGTTGGTTTTGTAAAAATTATGAATAAAATATAAATAATAAAAAATAGTTTAGTCACGTTAATGATTCAATTTATCCTTTTACGTATAAAAAATGCAAATAAAAAAACTCTAAAAATAAATAAAAAATAAGGATTAATTCTCCTCTAAAAGGATTTTATTAAAACGAAGTACTAGGCTAGCATAAACGAAAAGAATAACCTCATATACTTGGAAATCAAGAAAACAAAACCGTTTTCAACAGTCGACACAGAACCTCTGTGTACAAACACTGTGTTTACTACTATGTAGATTTGTGTAGAGATATCGACACAGTGTTCTTGTTGGAAAAGCCGGCGCAAGTAAACGTTGATTGCCTTGAAGCACTAAAGTGATAAGGCTCTCTCGCTTCAACACGTTGTATGTCGTATGTCTATCTCTGTCTCCCATCTGTTACGCAAAACAAGGCATTATAAAGAATGCTGGAACGTGTTTGGATTGATGGTTTTAAAAAATATATTTTATCGTATAATTAAAAATTCTTATGGTAATAAATATTTTTAGTTACATTGAATTTTTTTGTTATTTCAAGAATTTTTGCTGTTGTAGCTCTTGATATGTTGACAATGTTGTTGTAAGTTATTTACAATGTTAAATTTAACATAAGATAGTTTTCGGGTTCAATGTTCGATAAATTTAAAAAGAAAAATATGTCTGAAATTAGACATATTTTTTATACATCTGTTGTAATATTTCTAATAGAGTATATCTTTATGAGTTTGATTGTTTTGAGCCCATTGGTGCAGTGGTATGTCCTTTGCATCAAGAGATGTGGGTTCTATTCCTACGACTAAAACACCCAGAATAGATAACGGAAGGAAGTCGATTAAAAAGGAGAAGGTATTTTAACTTATATTTTTTTTTAATTTGTTATGTGTCCATTTTGGCTATCGATACTTGCAAACACAATTTTAGCCTCTTATGGGATCGAACCCAAGAAGTCTAGATTAAAAATCTAAAGCTTTACCACTTAACCAGAGTGACAATGTTAAAGAGAAGCCTACATTTTTATTTTTGCATTATTTATGCTATACTGAGCAATACAATACTGTTTTCATGTTTCAATTTTAAAGCGAGTACTTTCAATATTAAATCAAATACTTTTTAAAGGATTTTAGACGCGGTTGAAACGTGAAAAAACCGCGATTAAAATCCTTTATAAAGTATTAATTTAATATCTACACTAATATCAGAAAGAAAAATTTGTTTTTTGTTTGTAAGCTAGAATTGAATAGGCTCCGAAACTACTGAACCGATTTGAAAAATCACAAAAAAAATCTTTTACCATTGGTTTCCTTCATTATCCCTGATGCACATAGGTTATATAACATTATACGGGAGCGAAGCCGCGCGAAATAGCTAGTACAATATGTTTGTAGTCAGCCGGTAAAATTAAAGTACATATAAATTTGTATTCAACAGCCTACAGTAAAACGTGAATCATGCCTGACCTAGATTTTAGCTCAGATTTATTTGAGCACTAACATTTTCCTATCGCTACAAAGGAACAAAATACATTTGGTATAAAGGTTTTTCCCTGGAATAGGTTTGAATTTAAAAATGGAATGCGAAAAAATTATTTGTTGTTTTGATGCAAAAATTTTACACGGAGTTGCATTTCAAAAATGGAATGGTTATAGATTTTTTCTCTGGAATACCTTTGTATATGGAAAATAGAATGACTAATGACTAAAGATGTTTTTTCCTGGAATAGCTTTGAATTTGTAAATGGAATGACTAAAGACGCATTTCCCTGGAATACCTTTGAGTATGGAAAATAGAATGACTAAAGATGTTTTTCCCTGGAATACCTTTGAATATGGAAAATAGGATGACTAAAAATGTTTTTCCCTGGAATATCTTTGAATATGGAAAATTGAATGATTAAAGATGTTTTTCCCCGGAATTTCTTTGAATATTGAAAATGGAATGGACAAATTAAAAAACATTGTTTATTATTTAAAAAAAATGCTTTTTTTGGAATAAAATTTAAGTAATTTATATAAACAAGAAGTCTTAACGAAAAGTTTTAAATTGTTTACCATTATATTATCCATACAAGAAATACACAAATAATTTATGCTTATTTATTTAAATAAAACGTATTATATTAATAATAAAAACATAATAATGATATAAATCATAAATGATCTTTAGCCAGGATCTATGTTATAGGAAAATACAGCGGAAGTGACGTCACCTGACCTATATATATGTTATATTAATACATAAATAACTGGTTTAATATTATAAATAGTTGTTTTAATTGCAGGAAACACACATACAAGAACACTCACACTATGAATATGGTGTAGAGATAGCAAAAACATAAGATTACATTTTTTGTAGGAATATTATTAATTATAATAAATTATATTAAAACACTTTATTCTATACAATACCAATAATGAAAGTTTACATAAACATTGTTATATATTATCTATAAATGTTTATATTTGTTATATTTAAACTAAATATCATCTTTCCAAGAAAATTATTTTTTTTTATAGACGCACTCATGTAGGAAAGTAAAGTGGACCTACAAAAAAAACTTGTTCGTTTATATATTATACTTTGATAAAAGCAGTATACCGAATTGATAGAATAAAACGAAGAACCTTCTTCAGAAGGGAACATCATCTAAAAGGTCGTCTCTTTTTATAACTCTGTGTTACATTACAATACAATACATATGAATACCACAGAATTATTTTTCTACACTAATATTATAGAGAGGAAAATTTTGTTTGCAAGGAATAGGCTCAAAAACTACTGGACCGATTTTTAACTAGCTACATCCACGAGTAA
This sequence comes from Phoebis sennae, assembly GCA_001586405.1. Lineage (NCBI taxonomy): Eukaryota > Metazoa > Arthropoda > Insecta > Lepidoptera > Pieridae > Phoebis > Phoebis sennae. The sequence continues at coordinate 193,032 of LQNK01001813.1, read as the reverse complement.
CATAGGCTACATTTTATAGGCTACATAGTGCTACAGTAGTTATTTGAAAATTCAAATTCAATTAACTTTATTTGCTGAATGTAGTTACATAAGATGTTAGTAAATTAGTGTGTATATCTTATACATTCGGCCTGTAATCTAGGCATGCAAATAGTATTAATTATATCACTACATAGTATAAAACAAAGTCGCTTTTTCTGTCATGTGTCATGTTGTATGTCCCTATGAACGCTCAAATCTTTAAAACTACGCAACGGATTTTGATGCGGTTTTTTTTAATAGATAGAGTAACTCATGAGGAAGGTTTTTATGTATAATATCATCCATTATATAGTATATCAGCATTGCACCCGTGCGGAGCCGGGGCGGGTCGCTAGTAAATATATAAATTTATAAATCAAGATCTATAATTTCTCATTCACATATAACTTGTCGAACCGTTGCGTAGTGGCGTTTGTAATTCACATATTGACGAAACTATAAAAACATGTAAACGACCAATTTATTGACTTGTATACTGTATAACAAAAGGTATGGCAATATTTAAAACGATTGTGTAAACGTGTGAAGACGCGAAATCTCTTGGTTTGATAAAAAATGCAAAGCATGTGGACATATGAAACTTAAAAGATTTAAAATCTAACCGAAATAAAGATTATTCGTCCTAAAAATCTTGCCTAGCAAGTTTTCTATTGCACAATCAAGTATCTTTGATTATAAAAAGTATGAAACAATCAAAACTTATCTGAAACCTATCTTTTCAATCTAATAAAGCATTTATTACACAGAATATAACATACTCTAAAATTTGCTTGCAACGTTCTTTGGGATATTATTTAAGACACAAAAAAACGCATTATTATATAACACTAAAAAGTACCCGCATTTATTACAAGTCAAAGCACGTGAACAAAGTGACTTCCCTTTAACAGACACTAAGTAAGTGACAGTGGACACTATCTTAGAATAAGTTAATTAGAAATTTAGGTTAGATAAAAATTACTTATTAGTCTTGTGGGCTAGATTGTAATTAGCTTAAGGTACTATTTTTTACACTTAGAACCTTAATTAAAAAAAAAAAAAAAAATATTACAAGTTTCTATCCCATCTCTTCCGATATTCCTGAAGGCTATTTAAACACCTGATGACTAAGATACTAATATTGGAGAATGTTACTAGGTGTGCCAAATAGGTTGAAAGTTTGTTACAGTATAGCTTGTACCTATACAAATACACTGTTTTTTGTTGCAGTCAAAAATACGAAGTAGTTTTCATTTTATAAGCTTTTAAACTTTCGAGTTCCGCTAAAGTCACGTGACCGCTTGTGACGTCACAAAACAGACGCCGCGTGGGCCGCGCTACTTCGCAGCAACTATAATACGTGTGGGAAGCGCTACGCTATAGCGAGCGCATGGGCTGTCTGTTTTATGACGTCACACCGCCGCAATCGCCGCGTCGATTTGTTTTGCTCATAAATCAAAAACTAATTGACGTAACAAAATAATTTTTTCAACAGTATTTTTTAGTTAAAAAAAACAATATGAAAGGCTAAAAATCAAAATTTGTTAACATTCTTCATTGTTAATTAACAGGTGACCCGCACACTCTATTATTTTAAAGAATATGATAGGTGGCAAGGCTTTCTATCTTACCTTATTGTGATACATAAATTTATAAATTTTCTGCCAAATACTGCTACG
>LQNK01001813.1:176176-188948 GCA_001586405.1 Phoebis sennae | reverse complement strand
TATAACAAAAGATCAGGCAATATTTAAAACGATTGTGTAAACGTGTGAAGACGCGAAATCTCTTGTTTTGATAAAAAATGCAAAATATGAACATCTCAAACTCGAAAGATTTAAAAACTAACCGAAGTAATACTGTCTGGCAGAGTGTGTGTTTGTGTTATTGTATTTTTTTCTGTTTTAAAATGCACAATAAAGTATTTTTATTTGTTTGTAAAAAGTATGAAACAATCAAAACTTGTCTGAAAACTATATTTTCAATCTAATAAAGCCTTTATTACACAGAATGTAACATACTCTAAAATTTGCTTGCAACGTTCTTTGGACTTTTATTTAAGACCTAAATAAATGCATTATTATATAACACTAAAAAGTACCCGCATTTCCTACCCGTTCCTATTCCATGAATCTTTTCCGATATCCCTGAAGGGTATTCAAGCACCTGATAACTAAGATACTAATGTTAAGGACGATGACGATGATGGTTAATTAACAGGTGACCAGCACACTCCATTATTTAAAGAATAAGGATAGGTGGTAAATCTTTGTAAAGATAGAAAGGTTCTTAACCTTATTGTGATACATAAATTTATAAAATTTCTCCCAAATACCACAACGATATTCAGTTTTAGGCAGCTCTTAAAATTATTAGTTACAAATAGTCTTATGATCTACAATTTAAGTTTTAGTAAAATTTCATTTTTTGACATTTGACTTAAAACAAAACTTTTTCGAACAATTGTATCAATTCAGTCTTTTGCGAGATTATCTAAGTACACCCTATTTTTTATAATTTGACCGGACTACTTTGCTATCAACCTAATTAACAAAAAAACTCTTTATAATATTAGTGTAGATAAAGATTTGTATCATGTATTAATTTGCTGACCGTATTTGCTTGAATAATCAAATGCATCTAGATCCAAGTTGAGTGGCAAGCTCCGACCGCGTGATAACATGTATAAACGATAAATCATAGATTCTTTTGTTGTTTTTTTCTGAACTATGTTTTCCTAATACTATTGCTTTTTCTGCATAGTATGTGCAGTAATTGTTTTATATTTTATCGAGTATCCTCATCTTTATATTGCCCTCTTTCTTTTTTTCTTCAAAAGCCATTTTATTCAGAAATAACAAATACATTATACAGATTAAAATATATTTTTTTAGGAATAAATTAAAAAATGGAAATGTCGAGTTAAATCATCTATCCAACTATTATTAAAATGGATGGATGTACCTTATGTTACAGCAGGCAAGCGGAGCATGCGGTTCACCTGATGTTAAGTGACTGACCGCAGCCCATGAACATCTACAACAGTGTCGCAGATGCCTTGGTCGGTCGCTTGTAGGAAGGGAAGGAGATAAAAAGGAGAGAAATAATGATGGGAAATTAGGAGAGGAGTAGAACAGAACGGGAGTAGAGGCCTTCCCACTCACTGCAATTCTCCTGGGGGAAGTGGTAATTACACCAGTGCGAGCTTGGCCCAATCGTGCAATGCTCGGCTCCCACTCTTTTACTGGTCGATTTTTGATGAAATTTGTGTATATAGGTAAGTCAAGTAAGAAACCGCAGGGCGTGTAAATAATAAACATTTTATAATTATGTATAATGTGATTTATATAGAAGTTTAATAAAATAGTTCACTTTCAAAAACCTGCTTTCAATCACGTTACTGAAACGTAACAAATCCTAACTATAATTGGATACCTAATTGCTAAATGACCCAAAACCTTTAGTACATAATAAAAGTATTATGTACTAATTGGTTGCTAGATTTATTTTAGTTCCTTATTACACATTTTTATGTACTGTTATTAACTAACGGTTATACATATCTTAGAAATGAATAAAAGGTCTGTATTTTGATCCATTTCTAAAAACAACTCTTCAAAGGCTTATTTTTAATCGACTTCCAAAAAATGAAGATATTATTATTTTTATTGTTATTCTCGATTTAAATTTTATTTTAACTCCTCGAAAATCAACAAAGCTCTTCAGTTTAGTTTTATGATGTACACACCTATACCACAGCTTTGATTTGAAGGGTTAGGTTACTAAAAATGGAAAAATAAAAATGAACACATTTATAATTTAAGAAAGCAGGATATCGTTCAAAGGTCCAAGAAAAATATTGTTTATATAAACTTAAGTAGAAAGCAGGATATCTTTCAAAGATCCCCAAGGAAGAGATTGTTAAAAATTATGTAAATCATGATTTTTCTCTATTTTTTTATAGTGGAAAAGAGGATTAGGGTTGCATAAAATACCAAATATAGTCTTGCGTCATATGTCATAGATTTAGAAGTCCTTTTTTGCGTTTGCTCTAACATATTATATAGTGGGAGAGAGGACTAAGTTTGCATAAAATACCAGATATAGTCTTGCGTCATATGTCATAGATAAGAAGTCCTTTTTGCGTTTGCTCTGACATATTATAGTGGGATAAGAGGACTAGGGTTGCAAAAAATAGAAGATATAGTCTTGCGTCATATGTCATAGATGGGAAGGCCTCCTTTTTGCGTTTGCTCTGACATATTATAGTGGGAGAGAGGACTAGGGTTGCATAAAATACAAAATATAGTCTCCATATGTCATAGGCTAGAAGGGCTCCTCAAAATTGTCGTATTATATCGAAGTTCACAAACCAAAGAAGAATTTTACGTTCTTTGTGCATCATGTCGTGACAGGCGGAAATATTACAAAAAAACGTAACGCTCTGGTGGAAACGCGTCAAAACAGGCGCTATCGGTTCGTGGCATCAGAGAAATCTGGTGATCTTGCAGAATGTTATACAGTTATAGAGGAACAAGTACTACATTCTAATTAATTTAATGTTGACAAAAATGTACCAAAGATTATGGATAGATTGTTATCTCAGATTATATGACGTTAGATTGACAAAACACATAGCTGTCGCCGGTATCGGTAGGATATTGAAATCAAAGTAAGTGCAAATGGATAGATTTGTCTGACTTTAGTAAGCAAAACAAGGGATAGATAGAATATTGAAAACTGCTGTTAGTGGGATGTTGTTTTGGTTCTACTTTTGAGAGATAGGGTGGAGGTGGAATGTAAAAAATCAGGCAAATATACATAAACAATAAATATTCAGGGATATTTAAAACTATGTCATCTAGTCCCAAAATAAGTAGAGCAAAAAACCTTTGTTGTTAAGCCGCCTCTACACATCAGTAGACGCGGAGATGAAGACAGGGTAATAATATGTCTATCCATAGACAGCCGTAGTATGTCGATGCATCCACCATCCATTAACAAATGACGTCCGCGTATGCATCTGCTGATGTGTAGAGGGGCCTTTAAGGATGTTCCGAAGCCAATGTTGATCACTTAACACAAGAATACGCACAATAATAGATGACTATCTCTTCCACACTGAAGACCTTATAAACATAATTAGAGTCATTGATAAATTACATTTAAACGGTTAATCTAACAACATCTTTAGAATAAGGAGTATAGATAATAATCACATTATCGATTTTTATAGAATAACTAGCTGTGCCCCGCGGATTCGCCCGCGTATATAGCCCGATCCCGTGGGATTTCCGGGATTAAAATTATCCTATGTCATTCTCCTGGCCCTAAGCCTTCTGCCTACGAATTTTCAGCTAAATCGGTTCAGCCGTTCTTGAGTTATAAGTGGAGTAACTAACACGACTTTCTTTTATATATAGATGATGTAACAACCGTATTTACAAACAATACTATGAGTTCTCACAACGTCAGGGCCATCATAAACCTATTCAGAGACGATACTTGAGTGGCGGTTTGTCACTTGGCGTTTAAGTCTTATTGCTTTTGCCCGACCCATTTCATATTTTACTTCTCCTATGCCCGAGGTTGCCTGGAAGAAATCGCTCCTGAGCGATAAGGCCGCCTCTTTGTTTTTTATGTGTTTACTGTTATTTGTAATTTAGAAATTAAAGTCTAAAAATAAATAAAAAAAATAATGAAAGTCTTGTTAATGCATTGAGAAATGTCTTACTTCGTATAGTATTACTACTTATACAAGTTTGTATCAATAAATTCATTGTTTTCCTGTTTCTTATATGAATTGAACTTAGTTTTCCCTTGGCATGGCAGTTTTTACAATGTATTTACAACCTACTAAATCATGCAGCGAAACGAATAGGATGTCCAAAATTTTATGAAAAATAAAGATAAAGATCCTTATTATCATAGAAAAAAAGAGAAAGAAAAACATTTATTACAAGAAAGATATAGCATTAACGACTTATATAGGGCTAGCTACTAGTCAAAATTTTCTGCCAGATACCAACAAAAAAACATTAAATATAAAATACATAAACCAATATATAATAATATCAAAGTTCTATTTGAATCTCTTACCTCCATATTTACTTAGTTTCACCCACTTATTCACCTATGCATAGAATCTGGCTGTTATTAGAATACTACAAAGTTCTCTCAACAAATAAAACTGTTAATAATAAAAACAGTCCCACACAGTGTGGTCAATTAGTCCCATTGAACTGTGGTCACCCTAGTAAGATTACCATACAATAGATTGCCCTTGGCTTGCTCTACACTAACTACGAACTTAGGGTTCCCTAGGATCGATTCACCTGTGTATTATAGAAATTCGGCTGCCTCGTTGGTCTAGTGGTTGCATCTTTGACTATAGATTGAGGGGTATCGAATTCGATTCCCGAGGAAAAATGAGATGATTTTTTGTTTGATTGAATATGCTCCGAAACTCCTGGACCGATTTGAAAAATTCTTTTAATATTGGACCTACATTTTTCCTGATAGATTATATAATGTAATTAAAATCTATCTAATATGGGTATCGTTTCCCATATTGATATAAGAAATAATGATTATTATTATGATATTCCAATTTTGGATACTTTCCGATCGGACCTGCCCTAAAATATACACAAATATAAAACTTACATTCATTAAACATTAAATTAATTTCTAAATGTAAAGTTGGTACGTAATTAAAACTCAATTATAGACTTTATAAGTTTCAAACTTAGTAAATGCAGTTGCTAAGTTAGTTTGCTAAAGTTACTACATAGTTTAATCAGCTTTCGTTTAATTTCTATTAACGTGACATACCGACATTTTTGAACGTAACGTATTTATTAAACACGAACTTTTTGTATGGAAAAATATAATTGTGGTTTTTAATTCTATTCACAATTTTTTCATATTTTCTCATCGTTTAAACCTTCCCTGGACTTCCACGAATATTTCAAGACTAAAATTATTAAAATCGGTTCAGCCGTTCTCGAGCTTTAGCAAGACTAACGAACAGCAATTGGTTGTTATTTACGTTTCAGTTTGAAATGATGATCTTAATACAGGTTTTTATACTAAATAAAAATAAAGAAAATTCCTAGTCTTTTGTGAACACAATAGATTGCATACATTGCTTTTAGGCATAAACAAAATCATAATCAATTGCCCCATATTCCTCTATGGGAAAATATACTTTTAATTTCCATAGACAACAGAAAAACCTCGCGCAACGAGCCTTATCTCATAATCAATATAAAATCTCTTGAATTCCTTGCGATTCAAAGAAACAGTACATTTCATACATTCATGCATTACATTTGCATATATTCTGTATACATGTGTTGCGCTCTGTTTTTTCTCTTTAAAGATGGCGTGTGTAGAAATAATGACGCAATAAAAACATCCATTAAATACTTTTTGTAGGTCTGTATCATAGACAATAAAAAAATGTAGCTGTCAAGTTGACAACGCGTCATTTTTGACTAAATCATAAATAAATAGGTATTACTCTCACCAGCCAGGTCTGCAATTCCATGTAAGGGTATATAGGTTAGGCATTGAAACCTTAAAATTCTCTGAATTTGTTCAAATACTTTTCCAATTTCAAAATCCCAATTGTCAACAGTCGTATTTATAACAATTACGACAAATTGTTGTTAATTGTTAACAATTGGGAACAATTTTCCAATTTACCGCCTTTTGTTTATTGTCTGTCGAAGTGGGTTACATTATAGAGCGTTTTGTAAAATACAGTTTTGAATTTGGAACGTTTTTTTGACATTTGAGATTCGTTTGAAAAGATGTTGCATAAATATTGTCATGACTGAAAATACTTTTTAAATTAAAAATTTTATTACTTATTCAAATTGATGAGATTGACAATTTTATATTCCTTTTTTGTCGGTTAAACTATTACAATATTGAACATAAATTTGAATTATTAAGTTATTTATGTCAATTGTGGTTTTTATGTTAGGTGATAAGTACATAGAAATATAAGTATTAAATGATTGAATTTATCAATGTTAATGGTTAGTAATGGCTTGTAGAGAAATGAGAAGCATATAGGTTCCCATAAAAGGCGGTAGCTACAAAACGAATGGAAACCTCACATTTAGAAGTACATTCTTTTGTACATAAGGTATTGAGATAACGCAAGTCATCTTCACTGTTAGGAAAGATGACTTTCGAATTTCAAAATCAAGTCCCTGATTGGCCGTCAATACCAACCGTTCGGCCAATGGCAGCTCGTCAAAATGAATGACGAAGCACTTCAAAGACAATTGTTAAAAAAATTAAGACAAAAAATATCGGCTTCTGTTAAAGTGGCATGCTTTTTGTCCGCCTTTGTGACTCACTGACAGTCAACTTATTTTTTAAAGTCTTTGTCCGTGAAAATGTATAGAAGTTTTATTCTTTTTTTGACTCAATGTTTTCAGCCAGTATCTAGGTTACGTAAAACGAAATGTCAAAAAGACGTTCGAAAATGGAATACGCGCTCGGAGCATAGAGTATAAAATTAAAAAGGCAACAAAGAGGGCCGCTGAAGTCAAGTGTCAAGAAAAAAAAGCTCATTTGTGATGGAGGACGTCAGAACGAAATGATGATGGATGGACCTCGCTACCGTTCTTTAATTCGTATTGGAATGAGGTGCTGTGACGAATCGGAAGTTACCTTATTTCTAGTAACGCACCCCGTACTGTATATTTACGATATAGTATGAACGTTGTAATTTTCTATTCATCTTTAGTCTATGGCTTTAAAAAAAGTAAAATTTCAGTTGTCTCTCCATATCACAAGCTTTGCTTAGTGGTGTATTAAATATCCCGGAATACTTATTTTTATTTATTTATCAATACAAAATATAAGGTTTCAATTAAATTTTGACTTATAATTTGTCTTTTTTGTTAGTTTACGTGTAAAATTAATAAAAATAGTATGTAAAAATGTACAGTAGTTAGTAGAATAGTAAAAAAATAGTATACGATGAATTGTGTATCGATCTTAATCTCAGATGTTAATGTTGTACAAATAAAAGAGTTATTTGTAAACAAAAACACTCAATTCTTGTAATTTAAAACAATTGAAGTTACTTTGTAGAGTGGGAAAATAATACAAAGGTTTGTTGGCGTCGATCGTGGTAGAGACAAGAAAAGAATTTGATAAGCATAGACAATCTTCATTTTTATTATTTACTAGTTGTGTCACATAAATCATAAATCGTTCCCGTGGGATTTTGAGGGTCAAAAGCCATCACGAATTTTCTACCGAATTGGTCGAGCAGATCTCGAGTTATAAAGTGTTTTAACAACCCATTTTATATACATTTATTGATATGTCTCGCTATATTGCGTTGTATGAAACAAGCTGTACCTATGGCTTTACCCGCGTTTTAGCGTATTACTATATTGCCTTTATTTATATCTTTCTTTAAAATCTGAGCATAGACAGAAAGAATATTTCAAGTGCGTCTTAACAAACAAAAACTATGTTATTAGTATAAATTACTAAAAAAATAATATGGAGTTTTATCCGTCTGTACAATAGCGTTTAGTCTGCTTCGATTAAAGGTCTATCTAACACAAGAAGATTTTTTCAAATCGGATCGCTTTCAAACAAACGAATTAATAATAACGATGGACAGCTTTATATTATTTGTATTAACAAAATATATATTTCAGAACAGAGGAAAAGAAGCAATATTTGTTGTGATAAATTAATGTCCGGAATCTTTGAATGAATAATAAATGTTAAAAAAACAGATAAATGCAGATTAAACAGATAATAAAACAATTATATTTTTCAACAGTTGTTTATTCTATTTAAATCCACAAAAAATATTGTAATGAGTTATAAAATTATAATTACTTTATAAAACATATGCGGTTTAAATCATTCTACAAATACGTAATTTTCATATTAATAAAAATAAATACTTTAAATGTTTAGATACTTTAAATGTATGTGTGTCCATTACGCCGTAATTACTGAACGGATTGTAATGAAATTTTGTAAACATGTAGGCTATATTAGCTGGAATCTGATTGAATATTTTATTATATTGTTTTATATATGAATTTAACACAGATAAAGCGACCAGTTATTACTAATAAGTAATTTTTACCGTATTAATAAAAATAAATACATTTATAAAAACATTAAATGATCTTGACCTTTGTTTTATTACAGATTACTAAGGAATGTTTGCATTTGTAACAATAGACCATAAACGCACTAAGATTTATTGTCTATGAACACTTTAGTCTATGGTATAAAGTTTAATTTTGTATCTATGGATTGTGGGAAAGGGATGGGCAATGATTTTTTGTTTAATGAGGAATCGAATTAAGGAATAGGAAATATAGTGATGTTCGATATATCGATATATCGATATAGTATTTTAATGATATTATAAGATATTATTGTTGTAAGTTTGCACTAAATTATTGTACTATATTGGATGTCTCATGATTTATTTATTTTAGGTGAATTTGAAATAAACATTTTTAATATTTTTATAATGAGAAGTTTAAAACGCAACTTTTTTTAATTAAAAATGTGTTACTGCTTTACATTTTAGAAATAAATATTTAGGTGAGTGTATGACGAAATTCCTCAATTTGATATTTTTTAAGATACTATAAATTTTAAAATTACATTGCAGCTTTAAGCATATCGATCTATGAAATCATAGAGCTATTTTAAAAGTCTATAGAAAACGCACAAGTTTTTAAAATAAAAAATCGATAAAAAACTTCACGAAGCACATCACTATCATATCGATGCGGGCTCATCAAAGTGCGGCGTACAACTACAGACAATAACTGAGAAATATTAAATTATAATAAAATTATCCCAAGATTACTTTTTATAACGCTACAAGATGAAGAAAGATATAGACATGACAAATATTGTTGTTTCATTTGACGACCCGATTGGCGCAGAGGTTCAGCAATGGTCTATTACGCCGGAGGATGTGGGTTCGATCCCCACGAGCAGAAAGTTATGATGTGATGAATATTATAATTTTCTACTGTCTGAGTGTTCATTTATCTATAGTATGTATGTATTTACAAAAAAAAGTATGTTTAAGTATATCTATCAGTTATCTAGTTTCCATAGTACAAGCTTTGCTTAGTTACTAGGACTAGATGGCGTTGTGTAAAATGTCCAGGAATATTTATTTATTTGTAATTATCGATAAATAATATAGTGTGGGTAATTAAATTTTATGCAAGGCTCTAAATAATTAATGAAGGGTAATTTTAAGTAATTTTATATTTCAATTACAGTCAGTTCTACGTCAATTTCTCAATCATGTTGAATAATTAACTTTAAAATATTATTGTTATTTTTTTAAGATTATGAAATACTACAGACTCTAAGAGAGCTTATTTCGCGTACGTTATTTAAAAAAGTATGTATCAGGTAACTATAGTTTACCAAAAACAAACTTTTATATCATAAAAATCTAAAAACCTCAAAATGTTTGTAAAAATGTTAAAAATTAAAAAGTATTACCAAAACAGACCATTCTATAGAGTATTAAAAATACTTCAAATTAAAAAAAATAAGTAAAACACGGCAACTCTAAAGTTTCTCTCACGGAACGCATACTCCACCGATTATTCATTCTACACGGTGACACATGACGAATCAATCCGACACGAACGAATCCAATCGAGCCGCGAAAAGTACTCTATATGTCTATGGATGTCATAACAAAGTGGTCTATGGATTCCTTTTTATTTTTTAAAGGTTTATTGGCTGTATGGATGATAGTCCTTTGCTTTGTCAGTGAGTGTTCTAAATTTGAATGTTAATTTGCTTTTTTTATTTTGATTAGCTGTATATAATTCATTGCTTAGGGTGATGAGTGTTCTAAATATGAATAGGTATTAATAGATTTAATTTGTTAGATATAGAATCAAAAAACGATCAAGCCAATCGAGCTACAGTTCGTTCTCTTATGCATGTCATATAAAAAAATGTTGGCTTATGATTTATTTTATATATTTTAGGCATATTTTGGCTAAATACATAACGTACTTTACGTCGTCATAGATGTGAGTTCTAAATATGAATATCATTAGCTAAATATAAACCAATGATAGTAAAATATTTCGCGCCAAAACAAATATGGCCGTAATAAAAAATAAATAGCTACCACGAGTCGAAACCGCACTGTCACAGATAACAAAAAACTTGTAATTATACCTCTCTAATCTGTACTACTGCATGTTTGTAACGATTTACATGAATATAGATCTTGTTACAATAAGATAAAGTCTATTTTACGTTATATAACCATAGTGAATGGTACATAGAGTTAATTGTCAGTTTTGTGACATAATTACTATGTAGCTGTTGTCTATGTTTTTTTACGTTTGAAATTCTGGTCACGTTTTTAAAAGAAAGCGCGGTTTAAAAATGTAAGTGATTGAAATGAATATTCAATTTAAACAATTATATTTTTAGTTGGACAGCTATATTTGTTATTCCTGTGTTTTTTGTAATATCAAATATTGTCAGAAGATACAACATTTTAAAAGTCAAATGTCGACCTTTTAGCTTTATATGATTGTATTTTGGTTTAGTCTGTAACGCACCGAAATAAAATATGTAAATTCGTAGAAATTGTATTAATCCCATTTTTGTGGACTTTTAACTTCACATAAGATGTTTAATGAGGACTTTTTAAATTTTTAACAAGTTTTTTTGCTACTACGTTTATATGTTCGCATCTCTCAATTATTAAACTGTAAATTTTCACCTATTTTTTGCTGTGTCTGGCTATTGCTTATCAATAATACCAAAAAAAAATAACATTTACAAATTGGTAGCAAAATTTAGTAGAAATTTTCTACCATCTACCAAAATCTACCAACCTGCGTTTGCGTCAAGCCCAAGCTTGCCGCCAATTCCGCGCGCTCAGGCAGAGCTAGGTACTGCGTCCTCTGGAACCTTCTATTGAGCTGCTGGAGTTGTAAGCTAGAGTAGATCGTCCTTGGTTTCCTCATTTTCTTTCCCTTGCCATTCACTCGGAGCCCGGGGTCGTCGGAGAGGCCACATTTTTCTGTCAATATAAAGCTGTATTTAATATTTTTTTACATACTTGCTTATTCGATTTATCTATACTTATATAAAGAGGAAACATTTGTGAGTATGTAATGTAACACAAAAACTATTGGACTGATTTCAAAACTGATTTTAGCATTAGAAAGCCCAATTTTCACTGAGTTACATAGGCTATATAACACTACGGGAGCGAAGCCGCGGAACACAGTTTTTACTAAAACGAAATATTATCCACTTTTACGCATTGATTATTTACGGGTGTGGTACCTTAAAAGTTACTAAAAACTTATGAATACAAAAAAAAACGTTTTTACAGAGTACTTCTGACTTATCGCTTTCGATTTTATACGTTAGAAATACTAAACTTTGTTTTTAGTAAAGAATCGGAAAGAATTCTAAACATTTATACTTATATAATAAAGTATGAATTTCAATATCATGATTAATAGTCCTTTAATCAAACAATGTATGAAAATGCTAACGCAAATGTTCCTGTATCCAGGCCATAAAAAAGCGAATAAAATGCCGCCATGTTTATGCAGTTTCATTGAAATGCCGCGTAAGTTATAGATAATTGTAAATAAGTTATACTTTAAAGGGTTACTTTATGGTCTAAGTAAAAAATCGTTAACTTTACATGATTATTTATCTAGCTTTTGTATTTTAATAGTTCATAAATATTTCTTGTTGAAAATGTTTGCAAAATAAATCTACCTATAAGGCTGATAGTCAACATTACACAAACAAACATTTAATTGGGCCTAATGTACATATAAATTCGAAATTTGAAATGTAAACGTATGCATCATAAATCAGTGCAAGCGAAACGATGCAATAAATTCACAATATAAATACGAATGCACCGTAAAATATATGAAAGGCGCTCGCTACTTGATAATAGTCAGTGGTAAGTTGTAATTATCGATATCAGATCGAGACCGACACTAACGCACATTAATATATCGACGACTTGAAGGACGCTTGAACGTTCGATATTCAAATTTTGGAGGGCTTTCACGTTTTTTCTTTTTTATCTGTAGACGAAAGAGGTCGTATAATATATAAAAATAACAATAGTTATGGAGTGTGGATGTTAATACGCGCTTGAGAATTTCTTTATTTAAATTTTTGAGGGCTATAACGCTACGTATTTGGTATCGATTTCTTGAAAGATACTTGAAAACGTTCCATATTCAAATTTTGGAGGGCTATGACGATTCGTTTTTTTTTTTCTTTTTTATCCTTAGACTAAAGAGGTTGTTTATTTGACATTTGAATTGAAGTAATGAATAAGTTTTAAACATTACAACCTATTGTTTTATTTAGCGACTAGCTTTCCGCCCGCGGCTTCGCACGCGTGGGCTACTAATTTCTGTATTTTCTAGAGACGCACAACAAAAGTTT